>CP139502.1:250069296-250287451 GCA_021014915.2 Artemisia tridentata subsp. tridentata
GCCTCGTAAAACTAGTCGTGAAATATTGCACGTTAAGTGTTACTGATCAAACTCGACGTTTTTGAAAACCTTGAAACAATGTCTTAATGTCGTTTCATTTAACCTTTGATTGTACACGCCTCGATGAATTAGAAAATCGGCTAACAAGGTTATGTCTCGCAAAAACACTAGTTTTTATACTTAAAACAATTTCTATTAGTGGGCTGTCAAAATAAACATGGTACGTCGGGCTTCAAACGTGTATAACTCGGCCGTTATAAGCTCGTTTTCTACGTTCTTTACATCCACGGCTTCGTATAAATATGAACTAACATAATCTTAGTATTTTGGGTCTTCTAGATCACGTCTAACGCCTTGTTTCGTCCTTTGAATCTCGGCGATCAGCAAGTAAATTTTCAAAAAATTAGTTTCCGTCGTCTAACATTGAAAAATCATATCTCCTTCGTTATAAGTCGGTTTTTAGTGATTCTTGCGGCCACGGTTTCGTTTTTGAAAGAACTTTCTGAATATGAAGGCCAAAATAGTTCAAAATTTTTTGAGTTTTCCAGACTTTGCATTTTTGGACAGAACCTTATCTATACTTGTTAAAACTCATTTTCTTGGTTCTAAACTTAATCATACTACTTCAAATCAACTCCACAAGTTCGCAACTCCTACCATACACCTTCTTAGGGTGTCATGAGGTCCTAAACATCACCAACCTTGGTGGATTTCATGAGATCATTAGTGAAACTTATAGATCTAGTGTTAAAGATAGTTTATGTGCAAAAGTGGTGTCTAAAACATAAATATGTTGCTTGAATAACTAATATAACTTGAAAATACATAAACATATGAATCAAATGAAAGTATAAGATGATCAAAATGTGTTCTTGAAACTTACTTGAATATTTGATGAGTTTTGATAAGAAATGAGTAAGAAACTTTGAGGTTTAACCACAAAACCTTAACTAGGAAGGTAAATGGAGCTTGATTATGACTTTAACTTAGAAAATTTATGGATGATCATTGGTGTTCTTGGTTGGGCCGAATGGGGAAGAAGAAAGGAAGAGAGAAATTTTCTTGATTTAGCTAAATGTGTATGTGATATGTGTTGCTTGTTAGTGGAAGGGAAATTAAATCACACAAAATTCATTAATGAGTTTTGGAGTATTAGCCTAAATGAGGGGGGGGGGGGTAGGGGGCGCCACATGTAGGCTTTAGGAAGAGGATTTGATGTTTAAGCAAGACTTTGTCCACCATTTAAATGAGTATTGGTAGTTTAGTGTATACATTGAGTGTTATCGGGTACCGAGTTAACTAGAAATGAATCATGACGAGGTGAAATGAAATACGAAGAAGTTGTAAAAATTGTAAAATCATATTCCTTGCAAGAATCGGGTGTTAGAATGATTATCGGATTGAAATTTCGTAAACCGACGGAGTTATAAGCGTCAAACGAAAAATATAGCGATTGGTTTAAAACCACCGGGTAAAGTAATAGTATAATCTCTATATCATTATAATTAGTTTGAAAATGTGTTAGGATCATAGTCGGGAGTATTGGGTATAATGTTAGTAGAAATAACTGAGTGGTATTATTAATTAAAAAATTAAGCATACGTTAATGAAAATCACACAAGCCCATGCATGAACTGATTTGATAATGATGTTACTGATGATATGCAGACTACTCTAGTCTGTATGATGTGCCCTTACTGATGATGCATGAATACGCAGCTAAACCTAACTGGTTACGCGCATTTGAGTACCCATAAACCAAGTTTACGAAATGATGAATGATGCCCATGAATAGTGATTTCCCTCCGGGAATGAATAGTGTCATGTGAATAGTAAAATTTTTGACGACTTCTCAAAGTCTCAAACTGACTTCAAAAATAATGAATAGTGAAATGATGAATAGTGATTGGTGAATAGTAACTCATGAATAGTAAATTGTCGGAGTTTGGAAAATGACCTGAAATTACGAGTTGTGACAGTCGACCACCCTAAAAGGAATTCAGTCCCTGAATTCAGCTGATGTTGGTCTCTGGAGTGGTCTCGGTGAAAAGATGTGGGTATTTGAGTCGCATCTGGTCTTCCCGTTCCCAAGTAAACTCAGGACCTCTGCGAGAATTCCAGCGAACTTTGACAATAGGAATTCGACTTTGTTTCAACTGTTTGACCTCTCGGTCCATGATTTCTGCTGGTTCTTCCACAAAGTTAAGCTTATCATCGATCTGAATTTCTTCCAATGGGATTACGATCGTTTCGTCTGAAAGACATTTCTTGAGGTTTGAGACATGAAATGTGTTATGTACATTGCTGAGCTCTGACGGAAGCTCCAGTCTGTACGCTATCGGACCGATCCTTTCCAGAATCTTGAACGGCCCAATGTATCTCGGGTTCAACTTTCCGAGTTTCCCGAATCGTATCACGCCCTTCCAAGGCGAGACTTTCAACATGAATTTGTCTCCAACCTGAAATTCTAATGGTTTACGTCAAACATCGGCGTAACTTTTCTGTCGGCTTCTGGCTGTTTGGAGTCTTTCTCTAATCTAAATTATCTTTTCTGTTGTTTCTCTAACTAACTCTGGACCAGTTAGTTGTACATCACCAACTTCGGCCCAACAAACTGGGGACCTCCACTTACGACCGTAGAGTTCCTCAAATGCTGCGGCTTTTATGCTCGAGTGATAACTGTTATTGTAAGAGAACTCGATCAATGGCAGATGGTTAGCCCAACCATTTCCAAAGTCAATGACCATGTCTTTCAATGTCTGAATCGTTCTCTTGCTCTGACCATCGGTCTGAGGATGATAGGCGTTACTCATGTCTAATTTAGTCCCAAATGAATCTTGCAATGACTCCCAAAAGTTTGAAGTAAAGCGACTGTCTCTGTCAGAAATGATGGAAATTGGTGCACCGTGCCTTGAAACTATTTCCTTGACGTAAAGTCTGGTGAGCTGATCCATAGTATAAGTCTCTTTGATTGGAATGAAATGGGCTGACTTGGTGAGACGATCAACTATTACCCAAATAGCATCGTAACCTCCTGATTTTTTGGGAAGTTTAGTGACAAAGTCCATTGTAATGCGTTCCCACTTCCACTGGGGAATCTCTGGTTGCTGAAGTAATCCTGATGGCTTCTGGTACTCGGCTTTCACTTTAGCACAAGTAAGGCATTTACTGACATACGTAGCTATCTCTGCTTTCATATTCGGCCACCAATAAAGCCTCTTGAGATCCTGATACATCTTATCAGAACCTGGATGAATGGAGTACTTCGACTTGTGTGATTCGTGCATGATCAACTCTCGTATTCCACCATAGAGAGGTATCCAGCTTCTATCCTTGAAGCATAATGTTCCATATGATCTCCTTACTAAACCGTTTGCATTATCTTGCATTCCCTTGAGTGTTTCACTTGGTAGGTTTTCTTCCTTGAGTTCCTCGACTTGGGCCTTGAGGATCTTTGATGGTAGTGGTGAAATGATTTTCATACCCAACGATCTGACTCTCAAAGGCTTGAGTCTCTCTTTCCGACTGAGTGCATCTGCCACAACATTGGCTTTTCCTGGGTGATATCTGATTTCACAGTCGTAATCACTAAGTAGTTCCAACCAACGACGTTGCCTCATGTTAAGTTCCTTCTGATCAAGAATGTACTGTAAGCTTTTGTAGTCTGTAAATACTACACACTTTGTTCCGTAAAGATAATGCCTCCAAATCTTGAGTGCGAAAGCCACGGCACCCAACTCTAAGTCGTGAGTAGTGTAATTCTTCTCATGCTTCTTAAGCTGACGAGATGCATAAGCTATCACCTTCTCGTTTTGCATTAACACTGCCCCAAGTCCTTTGTGTGAAGCATCGCAATATACCACGAAGTTTTCAATCCCTTCTGGTAATGACAAAATTGGCGCGCCTACAAAGTTTTTGTTTCAATAACTGAAAAGCGGTATCTTGCTTTTCTCCCCAATCGTACTTCTGGTTCTTTTGTGTCAACTTGGTCAGTGGCTTAGCTATCTTGGAAAACCCTTCAATGAACCTTCTGTAATATCCGAAAAGTCCTAAGAATTGACGAATTTCTATGGGAGTTTTTGGTGTTGCCCAATCTTTAACTGCCTCAATCTTTGCTGGATCAACCTGTAGTCCCTGACTATCAATAACGTGACCAAGAAATTGTACTTTTCTGATCCAAAAATCACACTTTGAGAATTTGACGTACAGTTTCTCTTTCTTGAGCAGCTCTAAAATTGTTCGGAGGTGTTCTCGGTGCTCTTCTTCACTCTTTGAGTAAATCAAGATATCGTCAATGAATACGATCACAAACTTATCTAGATATGGCTTGCACACCCTGTTCATGAGATCCATGAACACAGCTGGTGCGTTGGTTAGTCCGAACGGCATTACCTGAAATTCATAATGGCCATAACGTGTTCTGAATGCTGGCTTCGGGATATCTCCCTCCCGAACCCTAAGCTGATGGTAACCCGATCTCAAGTCGATCTTGGAGTAATAACTGGAACCTTGCAACTGATCAAACAAATCGTCGATCCTGGGAAGTGGATAACGATTTTTCACCGTTAGTTTGTTTAGCTCTCGATAATCAATGCACATTCTGAAAGATCCATCTTTCTTCTTTACAAACAAAACTGGTGCTCCCCAAGGCGAGGAACTCGGCCTAATGAATCCTTTATCTAAGAGCTCTTGCAATTGGTTCGACAACTCTTGCATTTCTGAAGGTGCAAGTCGATAAGGTGCTTGCGCAACTAGTGCAGCTCCCGGCACTAAGTCAATCTGAAATTCCACTTGACGAGTAGGTGGAAGTCCTGGTAAGTCTTCTGGAAAGACTTCTGTAAAATCTTTAACTATTGGTACATCCTCAAGTCGCTTCTCCTCCGACTTCTTTTCTGTGATATGAGCCAAGAATGCATAACAGCCCTTCTTTATGTATTTCTCTATTTTAATGCACGAGATGATGCTGAGTCTAGTCCCACTGCGCTCTCCGCGAACGACCAATGTTTCGCCATCATAAGGAAGATGAACAACTTTTTCATCACAGATGATTCTGGCATGATGTCGAGATAACCAATCCATACCGATGACAATGTCGAAACTTCCAAGTTCTACTGGCATAAGATCTATATTGAACGGGTGATTGAGAAAATTGAGAGTGCAACCACGAATGATCGTGTCGGTGCCAACTAAACTACCGTTAGCTAGTTCAATGTGATTTGGAGTGTCTAATGCGACTGGTTCAATGTTGAGTAATGGTGCAAATGCAGTAGAAACAAAACTTCTATCGGCTCCTGAATCAAATAGTATGGATGCATAACGATTATTAATGAGGAACGTACCCGTAACGACATTCGGGTCCTCCCTGACATCTTCTCCTCCAAGGACATAAGCTCTTCCTCTAGCTGTTCCACCTTGATTATTGTTTCCCTGATTCTTTCCTTTCGGACATTCCTTCTTGAAGTGTCCAACTTCTCCACAACCAAAGTATGTTACTAGGGGCTTCTGATTATCAACCACAATCGGAGCCTTGCAATTCCTGGTCGAATGACCAACCTTCTTACAGTTCCCACACGGATTTGGACAATTTCCGGGGTTATGATGGGTTTGACATTTGTTGCACTTGGGTAAAGTACCATTGTAACCTCTTTTCTCAGCTTGACCTGCAACATAGGCCTTTGCAGTTTCCTGTCTCTTGGGTGGTGGTTGAGTAACATTGCTACTCTGGTTGTTATCCCTATTTCTTTTGTTGTTGTTGTTATTGGAATTGTTTCGGTTGCTGTTATAGTTGTTGTTGTTTCGGTAGTTGTTGGAATTGTTGTTGTAGTTACGGTTACTGTTGGTGTTGTTGTTGTAGTTTGAGGTAATTCCTTTCTTCACTATCTGAGCCATGAGTTTCTGAGACATTCTGATTGCCTCATCCAGTGTTTGCGGGTCGAAAGAAATCACATCACCACGGATGTTGTGAGGTAATCCTCCAATGAAATTCTCTAATAGATTCTCAGTGTCCGGAACCATTGTCGGACATAATGCTGCCAATTCTTGAAACCTCCTGATATATGCCTCAATATCATTACCTGCTGTCACTAGCTCATAAAACTCTATTTCCATCTTTTTCACTTCTGTTCATGGGCAAAACTTCTTTGTCAGCAACTTCTTGAATTCGTCCCATGTAAGCTAGTGAGCATTCTCCATTCCCATGGGCTTTGTGAGCTTGTGAGCATTCTCCATTCCCCAACAAGTGTACTAGTAGCAAACTTTACTTTGTTGTCCTCCGAACAGTTGCATAGAAGGAATACTGATTCTGTCTTTTTAAACCATCGGATCATGGCAGTGGCCCCTTCAGTGCCTTTGAATTTTTCCGGATCACCACTCTTGAAATCTTTGTACGTACATTTACGACCATTTGTACCATTGGTATTTGTTCCTACGGCTTCCGCGGTTTCTGCCCGCGAAGCGGCTTCAGCAGCAGGTGTAGCTACGGCAGCTCTTTCTGTAACCAATGCTGCCTCAATACTGTCGGCAACAAGCTTTCTGACCTCGGCTGGTGTCATAGCAGTAGTGGCTCTTTTGGGTGGCATAATTCTTCACAATCACAAAAGATAACAACAATGAGAATCCACAATAGAAAACGATCATCATACACAATATATACAACCACAACATGTATATACATCCACAACACGTATAAATACAACCACAGCATGTATAAATACAATGAAACCACAACGAAACATCATAAATATAATCACAACACACATGAATATAATACATGAAAATTTCGGTTACGCAGACCGATATCATAAAATAGCACAACGAAAATCCTGCATAGTAGAGTCACACTTGATATATTTGTTTGTACTACAAGCAAAAGACAACAAGTCCTAACTATGTCCCACACCCCGGGACTAGGATAATAATGTACAAGCTACATGATAAAAGTCTAACACTAGGCACCTCCTCCGGGTGCTCCATCTAGCCTACGGAAAATCCTCTGAAGATCCCTAGACATAGCAACAGCAATCTCCTCTAGGTGCTGAACTCGAAGCTGAAGATCAGTCTCCCTAGTCTCTGATGCAGACATCCTAGCCTCAACTGGGTAATACGCTCAGAACTCTCTAGCTGTCGGGACTCCAATCCCTGATATGAAACATCTATAGCAACTCTGCCTGTGACTAGTCCCTCGACCTCCTCCTCTATAGCCTCAATCCGGCTCACTGGTATCTCCTCCACATAGTCTAATGCCCTGTCAATCTGTCCCTGAAGCTGATCTAGTCGCGAGTCAAATGTAGCAGCAGTAAGTAGTCTGTCAGCAGCAGCCCTCGAGCTCTCACCAACCTCGAATCTGCTGGGTGGTGCTGTCTCTGCGGCATCTGAAGTATCTGGTGATGGAATATCAAGACGTGCCCGCTTCTTGAGCAGTAGGTCTGACATAGGAGTAGGATCTCTGGTATGAACTGGTGCTGATAGGGATGGCAATGGTGGAGACAATGATGATAATGATGGTAAGGGTGATAATGGTGATGGTGTACTGAATGCCACACTCCTCCTCGCTGTCAAGCGGCGACGGAGTGGATGAGATGAAGTAAGTGATGATGGTGGTGGTAGGGATAAAAATGCAGCTGGTGACCTGACAGTGAGACGATGAACCCGCTTAGCAGCAGTGCGCTTCATGCGCGGCCCACCTGGATATGTATGGTAAACTCGACCATAGGGTAC
The DNA here is from genome assembly GCA_021014915.2 of Artemisia tridentata subsp. tridentata. Lineage (NCBI taxonomy): Eukaryota > Viridiplantae > Streptophyta > Magnoliopsida > Asterales > Asteraceae > Artemisia > Artemisia tridentata. The sequence continues at coordinate 250,077,013 of CP139502.1, forward strand.
AAACTCTCCTGGCTGGATAACTGGAACAACTCTGGGACCACGACGGATCACAGGTGACAGTGGTGGGGTAGGCACAACTTCCCCCTCCTCAAAGGGTTCTGTCTCAGCCTCGGATATCACAGGTGAAGATTGTAGAGTAGGCTCCACAGATGACAAAATGATAGTGGGTAGTGAGGGTGATGTAACCGACTCTAGTATGATGGAGGGTAGTGAGGAAGTATCGTCTGACTCAGAGTCCGATGAAATAACTATAGGGTGTGAATCCGAAGACATCACTGTGACAATAGATGTGAAATAAAAGTAAATAAACATTTACACAATGTGAGTTATGATGAAATGATATATGTATGAAATCGCAATCACTACATGTGATATAATGAATATGCACTTATGCTACAATGATGAGATGCTATGATGGTGTAGTTATAGTCTAGGATATAATGGACAACCTAGTTCGCTATAACCTTTGCTCTGGTACCAATTTGTCACACCCCCAAATTTCGTGACTTGCAGCGGAATGAAGCATTCAGGGGCGCGACTGGTCATAGTACCACAGTTACAGTTATATTGAACGACCTAAAGTGTCGTTTAGAAAATACATCGTTTGATTATTTAAAAACATTTAGAGTTACAAAGCTAGGTCCCAAAAGGTGAAACAAGTTTCCATAAAACAAGTTCATACAATTCAAACGATGGATAAGTGCATAAATATAAAGTGAGACGCGTCAAATCCGCGACTCCATGATGTGTCCATATGCAAGCCAACATGCGATACCTTAATTACCTGAAAATACATTGCTAAAAATGGTCAACAAAAATGTTGGTGAGATCATAGGTTTATGTAAATGAAATGTTGTACGGTTACCACAAGTATAAAGTGTATGACAAAACCATGCCACATAAAAATGATACATTAGCTCTAAGCTCATGACCCCGAAGCTAGACTGAATGAAATGCCCCAACTGAGTGTTTGCCAATCACTCTAATATGATAGAAATGAAATGCGTTCGTTTGACCAGTTGGTGCTACCAACCCGAACGGAGGAGTCACCCTCAATAGATCTACTCAATCACTCTCGCTTGCTAACAATTAACAGTTCATGATAATAAAAGGGGACTTTAATCTGGGCAATGATGTAACTTAAGCAATGTAATGAGTTTGTATACTTTGGACCGCATATGAAAATGGTGCAATGTATTCTCCCCCGAGAGTTTAGAAATCAAATAAACAATTGAAAACGGGGCTATGAAAACTCACCTGATATGATATAGCAACAATGACAATGATGGATATGATGAAATAAAGCTCGGTCTCTAACCGCGACCTATTATGAATGATATGATTCAATGTAAGCAATGATACAATGCAACACATGCAAATACGTATGTTAACGATACCACTTATTAGTTTTGAAAATAATGTTTATCGACGAAAAATACACTTTTGACGTCTCGTTAAGTTATAAACTACTTTTCGTATAATTATGTTGAAACGGTACTCCACGATCCTCGTTTGGAGTTCTATCGGCAAAATATAGCGTTTTCATCGCAATTTAATATTTTCCCTAACTTGTGAAAATATGTCCAAAATGGCCTCGTAAAACTAGTCGTGAAATATTGCACGTTAAGTGTTACTGATCAAACTCGACGTTTTTGAAAACCTTGAAACAATGTCTTAATGTCGTTTCATTTAACCTTTGATTGTACACGCCTCGATCAATTAGAAAATCGGCTATCAAGGTTATGTCTCGCAAAAACACTAGTTTTTATACTTAAAACACTTTCTATTAGTGGGATGTCAAAATAAACATGGTACGTCGGGCTTCAAACGTGTATAACTCGGCCGTTATAAGCTCGTTTTCTACGTTCTTTACATCCACGGCTTCGTATAAACATGAACTAACATAATCTCAGTAGTTTGGGTCATCTAGATTACGTCTAACGCCTCGTTTTGTCCTTTGAATCTCGGCGATCAGCAACTAAATTTTCAGAAAATTAGTTTTCGTCGTCTAACTTTGAAAAATCATATCTCCTTCGTTATAAGTCGGTTTTTAGTGATTCTTGCGGCCACGGTTTCGTTTTTGAAAGAACTTTCTGAATATGAAGGCCAAAATAGTTCAAAAGTTTCTGAGTTTTCCAGACTTTGCATTTTTGGACCGAACCTTATCTATACTTGTTAAAACTCATTTTCTTGGTTCTAAACTTGATCATACTACTTCAAATCAACTCCACAAGTTCGCAAATCCTACCATACACCTTCTTAGGGTGTCATGGGGTCCTAAACATCACCAACCTTGGTGGATTTCATGAGATCATTAGTGAAACTTATAGATCTAGTGTTAAAGATAGTTTATGTGCAAAAGTGGTATCTAAAACATAAATATGTTGCATGAATAACTAATATAACTTGAAAATACATCAACATATGAATTAAATGAAAGTATAAGATGATCAAAATGTGTTCTTGAAACTTACTTGAATATTTGATGAGTTTTGATAAGAAATGAGTAAGAAACTTTGAGGTTTAACCACAAAACCTTAACTAGGAAGGTAAATGGAGCTTGATTATGACTTTAACTTGAATAATTTATGGATGATCTTTGGTGTTCTTAGTTGGGCCGAATGGGGAAGAAGAAAGGAAGAGAGAAATTTTCTTGATTTAGCTAAATGTGTATGTGATATGTGTTGCTAGTTAGTGGAAGGGAAATTAAATCACACAAAATTCATTAATGAGTTTTGGAGTATTAGCCTAAATGTGGTGGTTAGGGGGGCGGCACATGTGGGCTTTAGGAAGAGGATTTGATGTTTAAGCAAGACTTTGTCCCCCATTTAAATGAGTATTGGTAGTTTAGTGTATACATTGAGTGTTATCGGGTACCGAGTTAACTAGAAATGAATCATGACGAGGTGAAATGAAATACGACGAAGTTGTAAAAATTGTAAAATCATATTCCTTGCAAGAATTGGGTGTTAGAATGATTATCGGATTGAAATTTCGTAAACCGACGGAGTTATAAGCGTCAAACGAAAAATATAGCGATTGGTTTAAAAACATCGGGTAAAGTAATAATATAATCTCTATATCATTATAATTAGTTTGAAAATGTGTTAGGATCATAGTCGGGAGTATTGGGCATAATGTTAGTAGAAATGACTGAGTGGTAACGTTAATTAACCAATTAAGCATACGTTAATAAAAATCACACAAACCCATGCATGAACTGATATGATAATGATGTTACTGATGATATGCTGACTACTCTAGTCTGTATGATGTGCCCTTACTGATGATGCATGAATACGCAGCTAAACCTAACTGGTTACGCGCATTTGAGTACCCGTAAACCAAGTTTACGACATGATGAATGATGCCCATGAATAGTGATTTCCCTCCGGGAATGAATAGTGTCACATGAATAGTAAAATTTTTGACGACTTCTCAAAGTCTCAAACTGACTTCAAAAACGATGAATAGTGAAATGATGAATAGTGAAATAATGAATAGTGTTCGGTGAATAGTAACTCATGAAATTACTAGTTGTGACATAAAGGCGATGAAATGGTCAACAAGGGTTGACGGGTAAAAGTTAAAGTGAGACGTGTAAACACATAGAAATTATGTAAATTACTAAACGGGAAAGTATCATATGCCCTATGAGCTTGCCCTTAATTAAATTGAAAATGAGCTTAATAGCGTGGGTATTTTAAATGTTAATAGCTTGGATCCAGTATGATGTTAAGTAAGGTATAGTGGTCAAGCCCTACGGGGAAGCACTGACTTGTCTTTGTGTTAAATTAAGGTATAGTGGTCAAGCCCTACGGGGAAGTACTGGCTTCCCTTTGTGTTAAAGTAAGGTGTAGTAGCCAAGCCCTCCAAGGAAGTGCCGACTCGCTTTTATGAGAAAAGTTAGTAAGGTTTGATCCAAAGATACAAAAGATAAAAAGTAAAAGTAAGGCGTATGACTTTTTTGGTCGATGAATGAAAAGTATAAAAATGTTGAAAGTTAAAGCAAGTAATAGAAATAGGAGTGTTATGGCGGAAGTGTATAAGTAGGATGATTTAAATCTCCTTATTTAAATGGATTGGGACGCCTTTTCATTTAAATAAATAAATTGTGAATCGCCGAACCATAAGTTTATATTTCCTTATTTACATTGTTTGGGACGCCTCTCTATGTAAATAAAGAAGTATTTTCCGATGTGGCATGAGTAGGATAGGGGGATATAAAGTGAGACATTAAATCTAGAGAGACGTCATAATGTCTAAAATAGGGGGACAAGAATTAGAGTGTGACTTTAATTAAGACGATATGTGAAACCTACTATTTAGGTGCCTAAAGTATAAGTTGAAGGATTAAGAGTTTGAAATGATGTTATAGTATGCCTTGTGGCATGGTGTAAATGTGAGTAATGATCGTGATAGATGCTAAGTTGTGTTAGCAACCTTATGTGAATTATGAATGTATTAGCCAAGGTTTGACTTTATGAAGTCAAAGTATTGAATTTTCCCAAGTGTCTTATAATCCTTGATGAAAATTTATAGAAAGAAATAGAGGAAACGAGATGTTATAGTGAGAATGGTTAAGTAGCTACAGTAGAATGTGAAAGTGTTAGTCAAATTTTGCTTATGTAAAGTCAAATGTGTGAAAATTTCTCAAGTGACAATTAGTCCTTGATTGAAAACTCATAATAAATGGAGAAAAAGTATGGTGTGATAGTAAAAATTGTTGATTAAATGATATATTGGTTATAGTAAATATCGATCGGATGACATAAAGACTTAGTGAAAGCCGTGTGGTTATAGAAATTAAGCAAAACGTAAGATGGATTAAGTGTATTGATTGCATTATAGTATTCCTAGAGTTGCAAGATCACCTAGATCACCACAACTAATTGAATATATACTTGAAGATGTTAAGATAGAATGAGGAGTTTTATGTGACCAACTTTTTTGGTTAGTAATAGACAAGAGATTTCGGGGACGAAATCTAAATATGGGGGATAGAATTGTTACACCCGAAACCGGTTTTAAGCATATATTTACAAGAATGCCATTAGAATAGTTTGACTATGACTTTTATAAGTTCAAAGGCTTTACGTGATTGGTTAGTCAAACTCGATAGTCAAGATAATAGTCAAAGTAAGTATAATATGGTTATAGAAAGATTGATGTGTCACTAGCATAAGTAAATAAGACTTAAGGGACCAATGTTGTCAAGTGCTAAATAAGTTATAAAGTTTAATGTGGCCAAATTATAAGCAAAAGGGGCTTGAGGGACTTATAATGTCAAATGGCTGAAGTAATAAATAATAAATTAACATCAATTTAGATAAGTCTGAAGACTTTCCAGAAAATTCAAGTGGTTTGGTGTGTTTATGTGGAACGACCCAAGCAGGAAGAGGATGGAAAATAGTTGTCTAAAAGATCATTTGATGAAGAAATAGTGTGCTAATTCATTGAATAATTCCCAAGCCACAATCTCTTACAAGTAAGTATCTCATATCTTGAGTCAATTAATGATTAAGAAGCTAGGGTTCATAAGCCATAATTGGGAGTTTTAGGTAATTATGATTTTAAGTAAAATAATGATGTTATAGTGTTTATAGGTGAAGACTATTTAATGGTTTATGCTGAAGTTGGGTAAAATAGAGGTTTCATCATATTATCAAGATATGATCATATGATGGCTAAAAATGATGGTGGGTTTTGTAAACCTTTGTTAGATTGTATTGATTTGATGTGGTAATAAGTGTTTGTAATGATGTTTGAGTAGGAATCAAAGTTTGATGATGTTGGTGCCTTAGATTAACTAGCTATGGATGTGAGGTAAGTAACTTGTACTAAAACATGTGTTGTATGTGTGTTTATCAGATATGTGTTATGATTGTATAAGGCATGACACTTGGACTAGTAATGGTTGAAGGCTAAGAAATGGTGGTTAGTTATTAGATTAGCTAAGGTATGTACTTGATTATTTAAACGAGACTTGTTATTAACTTATGTAATGAAGGTTTATGTGGTATTGAATTGTATGTTATGGATTGGAAGAAATTAATGTGATTATGATGCTTATGTGATAATATGTGTATGATATGTGTTTTATGTCGGGTTACTTACTAAGAGAAAGCTTACCGTTATAGATGACAATGTCTTGTAGGTACTCACGGTAATGGTATGCTTGGATTAAAGCTTAAGGATTTTGAAGTGCGGTCCTTAGGAAGATGGTAATGTACTAGGAGCTTAGTTGTAGTTGCCGAGCTCAATGTCAAGGTTGTGCCCCTATTGGTTTTCTAATGATTTGTAATGTGGAGTCAAGTGTCACAATGTATGCCAAGGTTGTTTTAATGATTGGTTGTCAAATGGTCGTGTTAGTAATGAGTCAAAGGGTGTATGTATATGTAAAGGGTTGTTTGGGTTAATGCGTAATTATGCCCATTTTGGGTTGAAAACGGGTCAATGATTATGGATATGATTTATTATGTTAAGTTAATGATTTCTAGAAGTTTTTATGATTTATAGAGTCTTGGAAGTCGAGTTTTCGTAAAATGTATAAAGTGTATTTTTGGGACAGCTTCTGATACAGGGGCATAAAGCCATACGCGTCTGAGCATATGGTTGTACGCTATGGGAAATTGTTTTTGAGTATACCATATGGCTGTACGCTTTTAAGCGTAAAGTCGTATGCTATATCAATGGGTTTTCACATGTTTTCTGAGTAGACCATGTGGCTGTATGCCCAGAAGCATAAAGTCATATGCTCCAGTTTTTGGTCATTTTGTTTATTTCGTATAAAATCATCCGTGGCTTATTAGAGGTCGTGCTACCCGTCGTTTTAAAGGTAATTGAGTCTAGTTTTAATTTAAAATACTTTCAAGGGTTGGCTGGTTATAGATTTTTATCAGTTTGTTAAAGCATAACAGGAGGTCCTTTATGGTCAAAGCGTTTTCGCATAAAATTTTAAATTTTTGGTCAAATCGGGCACGGGGCGTAACAATAATGGGCATAATCGGTATAATTAGGACAGAAGGAAGAAATCTTAGGAATTAACCCAAATAGCCAATGTCGTGTCACTATGTTTGTGTACATTGACTTTTCGCATCGATTAGTCAATCTCCCAGTGAAAACTCTTTTGTTGCACTCTCTTTTAGTGCAAGATACTCTCAGAATAACCTTCTGAGCTAATATTTTCTTTTTGTTTACACACCACTTAAATACTATAATTATTTTGTTACACCTATTCACCTAGCTAACCGTGTAGATCTTCTAAGTCAATAGTCAGGGAATTGCTAGTTAATCTTATTTAAATGAGTGGAAATTCACGGGTCATCGAAAGAGGATTATGATGAAGAATGTCAGAATTTTGACATATGTAGAACCCAAGTGGGCGATATATGAACTCAAGTGGAGAGATGCATTTGTAAAGTTTGTATTTTCTATGTATGATGTAATTTTTTTATTTTTTTATTTTTTTTTTTTTTTTTTTTTTTTTTTTTTTAGTCATGAAAAAATAGAAAATAAGAAATTATATGCATGCAATATTGTTGTTGTACCTGATGTTATAAATCAACAAGTATTTTAGTGTAGTCGAGAATCATGCAATCTGACATTGTAATATTATTTATTGTAGAAAAACTGACACGAGGATCATGTAACCTAACTAGTTTACAAACTCTTAAAAAGATAGTGTTATTTATCTATTAGGGGCATTTTTTGTCGGCTCGCTCAGGGCATCAAAAAGCTCGGTAACAGCCCTGGCCCTGCACAGAGATTAATTTATGTGCCAATGACTTAAATAGATCAAGAGATTTTTTTTTTTCCATCGCATATACTATTTTCTCTATTTGGAAAAAAAATTCAAAAACAGACTGCTCGACTATGTGACCACTCGACTCCAGTTTTATTTTTTTCCCGACTTCACTATCATTTTTCTCGACTTCACATTATAATTTTGCTCGACTTCACTTTTTGAAAATAAAAGTCACGAAGTCTATAGGCTGGAAATCAACTTTTTTTTTTTTTTTTTTTTTTTTTTTTTTGTTCTATTTAAGCCATTAACTCTTAATTTCTTTTCCTATTTATTTAAGATTTATGATGCATAGAATGCAAAAAGTCCAATGAATGATTTGGAACAGAAGATTGTGTTGGTGTTTTCAAGTACAAAAATCAAACATTATCTACAAGTAAATTCGCACACGCTAGCGAAGAAAGAAACATCATCACACAACTATTATTATCGCTCAATTTTCTTTTTGTATGTAGATTCTCATATCTACGGCTCCCAAAAATATCACAGAACATATCATATTGCTTGCTTTTTACTCCGTATGTTTTAAGAAAACTTCTTGCAGATTTTAGATTTAAGATTGTGGAGCATGATATATTTGACCAAGTGATCGATCTGATGGTGAAATAACGAGAGGTGAGGACAAAATCCGTACGATATAATGAAAACCATCGAGTAGACATTTCGTGTTTTTCCTCGACTACCATGGCCTACTACTGCATGCTACTGCCTGATTTTTCTTTAAAGGTATATATCGACAACATACATAATACCATATATTAAACTATTGTTGGATGATGTTTGAAAAGTTACATCTTTTGCACATATATTTGTGATAAGTATATTTATAACATATCTTAAGTAATGATTTTCTTGATAAAAAATTCACAATATTTATCATCTAGAATTTACGTATGTTTCCTCTCGTATTATTCATTATTTTTCCAAGTATTATTATTGACCTTGATTAAGGAGGATATATTATTACTAGCCTGAATGATAAAAGGCACTTATGCGGTGCTTGTGTGGCAGTAACTGATGATGTTGGGTGGGTTAAGCTTCTTGTGCTTTAATAGTGAGAATAGAAAAGAAATTAATTGGTTCCAATAGAATGGAGTTAAGATGGCGAAAATACACCTTTTGATCAATATTTTTTGAGCGGCAATGACTTTTTTTCGTATATAACTAGCAATAGATGGTGTTCCATAGTAAACCCGACGACACCTATTTCGAATAGACCTGGAAAGAGGGTTTCGTATGTATGTAAGTCTTAGATATGATGGCTGCAGGTTATGCTGTAATAAGCTATAATTCGGTACGTTTGTAATTGGTTTCCTTTTATTGTTTACTACCTATAAAGTTATTTCGTGGGGAACTATCTGGTCTAGTACGTAGTTCCATGCGTGTTATATATACTACATAAACATGTACTGACGATTAGTCTGTTAAGCTTTGGCTGCATCTATTTGGGCCACCTTCAAGTCTCACAACCTTCGGTTGATTGTCAGAACTTGCATTTCATGGTTCTTAATCAAAACCCTGTGATCGGTTATGTGTCACTTACTTTTTGGACGTGTCTTCACTTGTATCATCTACAGTCTTTCATAAATTCTTGGCGACGAAACCAAATTAATCCCTTCCGCGCTCTTGAATTATGTATTAGGAAAATTTAGGGATGACAATGGGCGAGAGAAAACCCATAACCTACGGGTACCCGCACTGTAATGGGTGGGTAACCCCGTCATTTTTACTCACGAGTGGGTCGTGGGTGAAAAAATGAACCCACCCCGGGGGTGGTGGGTCGTTGGCGGGTAATGTACACCCATCGTGGGTAAAACCGTCACACCCATTTTAAAATACCCATGGATATGTCTTTCAAAATACCAGTAAAACTATTTTTATTAAGCTCAAATTTATTATATTACTTACGTATTTGTCAAGTTATTAATAGATATATCTAACAGTCATCTAAGCGTATTAAAAATCAAGACTATAAGAAGAATATAAATCATCAAACTATCAAATATATTACTTAATATCTCAATTCTCAAGCCAAGTTCGTCTATACTTGGTCTTTCGATTTTAATGCACAAATAACCACTAGTCTTAGGCAATAATTCATGAGTCATGATCATTTTAAATTTTAATGGTCGTCACGCTGGTTGATGACATCAAAAATTTATCACATTCTTGGATTTCCAATAGGAATAGGAAAGCAAATCCAACATGGATTAATTGGATTTTTTATCCAAAAATTGCTTGTACCGTTGCTTTGTGAGATTCTCTCCTCTAGTTTCTTGCTAGAGAGGCTTGTTATTTAATATATTTTATGCTGTTTAAAAAAAAATGGTCATTTGGCAAAATAGCAGTGAGCTTTGCTAATTTTACAATGCTTCTTTAAGAGAAAAATTGCTGGTTAGGGGTGGCGGGCGGGTGACGGCAAGAGAAAAATTCTAGCCGCAAACGGGTGGCGGGCGGGTGACGGCAAGAGAAAAATTGCTGGTGCGGGTGATGGGTTTTTCAAATATAAGATTTTCAGTTTTCATAATTTTATAGAATTAACTGGTCACAAAGATACATCAAAAAGATGAAATTCAAAAATATGCTACATCGATCTAAAAATAAATAAATGACTACACACAACTATAAAATGGGACTCATTATTCATACCAATTTTTTTCATTAGAGATACCAAAGTAATCAAAATCAAATACTAATAATGTAGTAATCATGATTTTTTTTTTTTTTTTTTTCTTTTTTATTTTAAATGTAACTAAAAAGGACTCATTATTCATAGCAATTTTTTTTCATTAGAGATACCAAAGTAATCAAAGTCAAATACTAATTATGTAGTAATCATGATGTTTTTTTTATTATTTTTTTTATTTTATTTTTAAATGTAACTAAAATAGTTATATAAGTAATGATTATGTAATCATGATTATATATATTTTTTTTTATATTTTTTAAGTCCATTTTAATTAGTAATCTCTAATAAAAAATAATAAGAGTACAAACACTAAAATACCTAATAATTATGTTTCCATTATATTATTAATCTATAATAAAAAAAATACACAATCTATAAATAAGAAAATTCAAAAATTGATTATGAATAAATAAAGATACTAATCTCCAATAAAAAATAATAAGAGTACAAATACGAAAATACTAATCACTTACATCTACAAATACACTTTCAAAATTTGATTATGAATAAATAAATATACTAATCTTCAAAGCATTTGTTTCAAGTAGTCACCACAGCTGCTCTTTGTTGGGTCAAGAATTTGACCCAAGTACCCTGACAAGATTTGAACATAAAGTAGCCTAACTCACTGATAAAATAGTAGGTTACTCACTGATAAAGAAATCAGTGAGTGTTGTAAAAAGCTCGTTGTTGAAGAAACACTTTACATACTGATACGGTGTCAGTGAGTAAAGTATACAAGCTACAAACAACTCCAGTATCACTGAGAATTGACAAATGTCTCAGTGACCCTGAAGGTACTATCTCTACAAGCAGACTGATAAATATGGGCACGAACTTCTACAAGAAAAGATAGAAGACAGACAAAGACAAAAGAGGAAGAAGAAGAGAGACCACTTGGTGGATGACAACTCACACCAAGTGGATGACAACTCACAACAAGTGGATGTCTACTCATACCTACCCCACATGTCTTAGTCTAGTTACCTGTGTATATATTGTCTGTGTTGTAATAGAGATAGTATGCTTTCCTAAACAAACAAAATAATACACACTGTATTATTTGATAGGAACATCCTCTCATTGAATCATCAAGCATAGCTTGGATCAATGAGAGTCTATTTGTCACCCTAAGGGGATACCATACCGAAAGTATCCCCTTAAAGAAGTTGAAGATGTTATCATGTAGTAGTTTGTATTTTGAGTAATCATGTAACAATTGTTTTCATTATCAATGAAGCTGTTCTTGTTTTACTCAATCTCATGGACCAACAAGTGGTAGCAGAGCCTAAGGTTCATTCTTATGAGCCAGATCCATGTATAACTGCTGATAACATTCTTCAAAAAATTAATAAATGTGATCTTCAAAAACTGCTACTGATATAGCAATTTTTGAGGGGGAGAAACACATTTATTGGTGACTGACAAACAACAATCCCCTCCCTGAACCCCACAAAGTCCCCACCCACCACACAAATCTTATCCACACAAATCTTATCCCCACAAAACCCAACACAACCCACACCACACAAAAATCTTATCCACAAAAATAAGATTAACCAAAAACCCAGATCTATCACAAAAAATCCCACCACAAACACACAAAAAACATACTGATTTCTTTATAATCAGTCAACAAATAAATCCCTCATCACTCTTATATACCGAAACAAAAATCGACCATCATCTCTCACAAAAAGTCAGATCCACACTCTCACTCTCAATCAAAATCCAATCCTCTCTCAAACACAATCACAATCACTCAAACACATAACTCAAAAATCAGATCTGATCCGCATTCTCGATCTAAACTACCATGTCAAGTTCTTGCGGATGAAAAAAAGGGACGGCGACATGAAAAAAAAGAATTAGGTTGATTATGTTTTTGATGGGTCTCGTTTCAGTAAGAAACGATTGAGATATAAAATGAGAAATGGGATTAGGATTAGATGGAATTGACAGTATTATGGGTTATCTGTGTGAAGTTAGTCGGCTCAGTGAAGCGAATTGGCAGTGATGTTGATTTTCGGGCTGGAATAATGATGATAAAGGGTGACTGATAAAATGTTATCAGGGAGTTACTGATGACACTGTTTATCAGTGTGTGTGCTAGAGCTATGTGAGCTTGTGACTCGTGGAGTGATAAGAATGTGTTGTCAGGGAGTGATAGATAAAAGGCTATCTGGGATTAGGAGTGTTGAGAGTGGGTCTGAACGAAGGTGGGAGTAATGTAGTGACTGAAAATAAGCTGTAATGCTTATCAGTGTACCTGAAAAAACAGGTAACTCAGGGTGGGTTAATGAGGTCTCAGGCTGAGGTTTTTCTAATTCAGGGCGTGGTAAGGGAAGTGTGAACCAAGCAGACTGAATTGGGTTGTAATTCCTGAGAAAGTCAGGAAGTTGTAATGGGGGTAATGGCTATGACCAAATGAATCACAGGTCTTGTATCAGGCTACTGATCAAACTCAGGGAGTTGGGAGGATTAAAAAAGACTCAGTGTCACTGAAGAAGAGTCTTAAGAGTCCTAAGAGTTCAGGTGTTAAGATTGAGAAAAATTTCTCATCAGGGACTGAAATTAGTTTCAGTAGGTTTTGAAGTTGAGACAAATTTGGGTAGACTGAAGTATCAGTTAAGCAAAACTGAGCTGTCACTTATGCTCACTGAAACACAACACTGAACCCCAAGTCCCTGAACCCCCTTGGGTGACTGAACCCTATGGTGATTGAACCCCAGTCACTGAACCCTGAACCCCAAGAGCCTGAACCCCTAGGAACCTAAACCTTTTCAATGAGACAATGAACCTGTCAAAGTGAACCCTTAGGACCCCATGAATCCTGAACCCAGTCACTGAACCATTGAAGACTGAAAGGGTGGGAAGCTCAGGGATGCAGTTGTATTCTTCAGGGATGAGTATAACTCAGGCATAGTCATAGTCTGGGCTGCTATCAGGGAGTAACAAAAGGAGAGGGTGGACACTGATGCATCAGTGGATAAAACACAACCTGAACCTTCAGGAACTAAACCCAAGTATCCTGAACCCCTGAACCTTCAGGAACTAAACCCAAGTTTCCTGAACCCCTAACCTTCAGGAACTAAACCCAAGTTTCCCGAACCCCTGAACCTCAGGAACTAAACCCAAGTCCCTGAACAAGCAAGTTTGAACCTGGGCTAGGAACTAAACCCAAGTCACTTAACCCCTAACCTCAGGAACTAAACCCAAGTCCCTGAACAAGCAGGTTTGAACCCAGGCTATTTGTATATTCAAATAGGGGGAGATTGTTGGGTCAAGAATTTGACCCAAGTACCCTGACAAGATTTGAACATAAAATAGCCTAACTCACTGATAAAATAGTGGGTTACTCACTGATAAAGAAATCAGTGAGTATTGTAAAAAGCTCGTTGTTGAAGAAACACATTACTTACTGAGACGGTGTCAGTGAGTAAAGTATACGAGCTACAAACAACTCCAGTATCACTGAGAATTGACAAATGTCTCAGTGACCCTGAAGGTACTATCTCTACAAGCAGACTGATAAATATGGGCACGAACTTCTACAAGAAAAGATAGAAGACAGACAAAGACAAAAGAGGAAGAAGAAGAGGGACCACTTGGTGGATGACAACTCACACCAAGTGGATGACAACTCACAACAAGTGGATGTCTACTCATACCTACCCCACATGTCTTAGTCTAGTTACCTGTGTATATATTGTCTGTGTTGTAATAGAGATAGTATGCTTTCCTAAACAAACAAAATAATACACATTGTATTAGTTGATAGGAACATCCTCTCATTGAAATATCAAGCATAGCTTGGATCAATGAGAGTCTATTTGTCACCCTAAGGGGATACTATACCGAAAGTATCCCCTTAAAGAAGTTGAAGATGTCATCATGTAGTAGTTTGTATTTTGAGTAATCTTGTAACAATTGTTTTCATTATCAATGAAGCTGTTCTTGTTTTACTTAATCTCATGGACCAACACTCTTATCCTCGAGATAGTTACAAATGTTCTCTCAATTGTATAAAAGTATTAGGGGTTTAAGCTATTGTCCTATTTTATTGTTGGTTTCCTATTTTAATGTGGTTGAACTAGCATCTTCAATTGTATAAATAGTTTTAATCTTGATTATTAGTGAAGCCAGTCAAAGTGTTCAGTTAAGGAGGAGTATACACCTCAAATGTCGTCTACCAAGAAGTTTTACGCTTAGTATCTCATAATTGATGTAATGTTTTCTTTTTCAGTCCCAATAAATATTTTTATATGTCGTTTGATACATGTTAAGAATTTTTGTTAGAGTTGAAGTATCACATGTTACAACCGTTTGCAATTACATTTTGATCTTTTCACGTTCTATTTTGAACCACAATATCGCATATCGTTATTGGGAATTGATTTGCACACTCAAGTTTTTTATTAGGACACTCTAAATTATGCATAACTTAGTTGTACAGTGTTTACAGTGTGTTTTATATAGTTGTACTGTGAACCGCTGCCGCTAGGCGAGGGTACTCGCCTAGTATAGGTCAAAAGTGTGTATTAATGATTACCTTCTAGTATTATTATTACCTTTTGACTATTAACTTATCATTAACTAATGATTACATTCTTTTTTTTTTTAAATATGAATTAATACCTCTTTTATTTTTTATTTTTTTTCTCTAGTTTTGTAATTAATACCTTCTATAATTTATTTTGTTTTTAATTTTAGTTTAATTTCTAATTAATTTTTTTTTATCGGTGTATTATCAGAATGCAAATAGTTAACGAGAAAATAAATTATCTATTAAAAAAATAAAAGCATGTAACATTTGTAATAACTTTATAAGATAAAAAGTCATAAATACATTTGTCTTTCATTCTGAATAATTTGAGTATACATGCGTTGTCGACTTAAATATATAGTTTCCCATGCAGATGCGACCTCAGTTTTTTACCTCCTCTATTGTTGGTGATTTGGCGGGATTGGACAACTTTTATCTAGAGTCACTCTAATATAATGGTTACCATTCACGTGGGCGATCACAATATTTTCATAAAATTATATGTGATATTAAAATAGCAAATCACATGTGATTTCTCTAAACGTAAATTTCAATACTTACAAAAAATTGTCAAAAAAAAGGTTCTTCGAAAGTATATAGAAGTGACCTTCTGTAGGTAGATGATTTAATTATCGTCGTGATGGTAATTATTTTTGCCTAAATATTTAACGGTTTGCGAAATATTTATTTTTTATAAAAATGATGAAAGTTTGTTTTTCTTTTGTTTTAATAAAAAAAATGGATGGTTATAACTGTTTTATTTAGGTTTTTAGAAAATATTTACATTGAACTTTTCTTGTACACTAATAGAAAATCTTTTGCAATAAATTAAATTAATCAATTTAAATATTATAACGTGACTTTTGGTTGTTGATTACGTGATATGTTTTTTTTTTAAATTAAAAATGCAAAAGTTAAAACATAAAGAAATATGATTAAAAGAAATGTAAAAGTAAAATACGGAGTAATAGAACAACATAAAGTACGGATGGAGTTAGTCTTTGACTATATTTGAGTTCGTGGTCCCATTTAATTAATTATTGCAGTTTTCTATGAAATATGATCATCACAATTTACAAAGCATGGCTATAACTCTAGCATGGCTACAAAGCATGTGGCAAATTTAATTGAAAAAAAAAAAAAAAAAAAATTGTAGCTTTAATAGCATCCTATAAAATATGGTAAGTAAGCTATATTTTCGTTAGATTAGCCCTAAAATAAATACATATCTTTTTGGAAAGGTATAAAAAGATTGTAGGTTATAGTTAAGGGGTGTTTAGGATTATTATATTTCGTGGGATTTTAGGTTTATCTGAAATTGAAAAGGATCATGAGCCAACTTTTACGAACTTATCATTTTAAGCTTATGGCTTAATTATGCCTGTAAGGTAATTTCGGTGTACATTTTTCGAATAGCTTTTACTATTTAAAGTCACTCTAAAATCTTTTAGCATTGATAAACTTGAAGTCATTGAAGATGATAGCCTTATCAATGCGTTGATCAACTTGAGGTCATTTGGCAAAAGATTTTATCTCTTTAAAGGAAAATTGGAATACCCTACTTTATGTAAAAAGGATATATGTAAAAAATATTGAACAACTTTTTGTCAAAGCTTTTTTGCAATAAAGCAATTTATGTAATAACTAAAAAAAATAAAATCTAATATGCTCATAAACTAAAAGAATCCGCAATGATAAAGCTTCATAATTGTGTCAAGTCATATTATCTCATTAAACTAAAAAACTCTTGGTATTATAAACTCTCTATGCAAAACCCTTTAAAACTTTATAATTTTCTTACATCACTCAAATGTATTTAATTGTGAAAAAGTTTAAGATAAACTTACTATGATTGAAATGAAACATAAAGCATGAATGAGCTTAAAGCTTTTTTTCTAAACTCTCGTTGTAAATGCTCTAATGGTGTTTAAATTATAAGAAATCGAAAAATCAAAGACCGTCAAACCATACCAAAGTTTAGGTTAACCGTCCATGAACTCCCTTGCCATAAACCAAAAAAATAAATAAAAATAAACTAATCGACAAAACCCTCTTAATGTCTTGTACATATGTAACTGTCCATTTCTTAAATAGGCGTGTCCTTGTGTACATCCCCCCTCTCCCACCAACACATCATCGATCATGCCTATGTTACTCCATCTATGTTCTTGACTTCTTGATGATATTCATGTAGCAGTTACATTAATATAATTATTCATAGCTTTATTTATCTGATATGAATATATGCAAAACGTACACCCTTTCGGATTTTTTTTTTTATTTTTTTATTATTATTTTTTTTTCATTGTGAAAATGTGAAACTCTTTAATCATTTTCAAACACACAAAATCAAAGTATAATAAAACATGATGAAATAAATTAGACTTGTCTTTTCGACTAGGCTGGGGAGCTTCTTACACAAACATGAGATATTAAAGGAAATTTAAACCCATGTTTGTTGTTAACTTAAGTACCATCAATAAGAAAACATGATTGCCAAATAGTACTCGAGATACGTATGAACAGAATGAACCACTTGTATCAGTATCATTGAAATTGAAAAAAATACTAGTAACTTTTTATTCTCTGCAAGATACTGTGAGTGTACCTAGCAACACAATCTTTTGGTTGTGCTGATCATGGCATTGGTCAAATGAATGCTACAAAAGAGTACTTTTTTCAAATACATAAGTAGATACGAATAACTTACTTTTAGCAGTTATCATTATGATTAATTTAATACTAGCAGGTACCCGCACATTGCAGCGGTGGGTATCCTGAAATAAAATTTTCCAGTGAATCATGAATTTTAGTTTATCATGTTCTTTTTGACAATTTAAATTTACGGATATCAAGAATTTCGTTTATACCGTGCTCGTTCGGGCACGAGCCCGTTTGGCCCGTGCCCGTTCGGGCTCGAGCCCGTTTGGCCCGTTGCCCGTTCGGACTAGAATATTTGTATAATGTGCTTTATTATTTGTATCAGTGATATTTAATAATTGTATTTGAGTTGGTTGTACAATATGTTTAATAAGAGGTGTAAGAGTGTTTTAATAACTGAATTAATTGTATTTATTGACTAGTTAATTAATTGACTATATTAAATATTTTGACCACATTAATTGTGTTTTAATTATGTACAAACTATTGAATCTTACTATAATAAACAATGCTGAATTTTAATAGTTTCTAATTTTAGTAGATTTTTGTGCATTATAAGATAATAAGATATTTGATGTATCAATACAAATAGCTTTACTCATATCACATGGATTTCTTTTGATAATTATTTTGGTATCATGTCTACAAAGTTACTTATATTGATACACTAAAAAACGAAGCTTATTTATATTTGAAAAATATTGTTTTTAATTTATAGCCTTCACCCTAATCTTATTAAGCAACCAAAGGCTTTGGCAAGAGAGTAGAGGTTTTTGATAGAACATTACCACTTATTGTTTGCTTCTTTACACCTAATTGGAAATCCACATGAACGGAATGATTTTAACATCACTCCCAAGCATATAAGCCCTTGGCCAGTAAATGGAGAAGGTTAATGTACTCCTGTATTTCCTTATGATCCAGAGGGTCATGTAGTTGATTGTTAATTTCTTTGGCGATTTCCAGTTTAAGCATAGATATGCATATTGATCACAGTGTCCATAAACTAAGGAGCTGTTTATTTTTAGTTCCTGTCTTGATACATTATCCTGTTTGAAAATGTGATATTTGTCTAGAATAAGCATTGAGCAAAAAGATGGTGTTTCTTTTCTTTCATGAGTGAATAAGTAATGACTACTTTACCAAGAGTGTCTTAGCGAGGAGGTTTCGTGTCGAAACACACGCTATTCTGATGGTTTTCACTTACGTTTACACCTGTATAAAAAGTACTCCCAGAATACTAACTTTTGCTTACACGCTTTCATATTCATCATCCTTAATGCAATGTAAATTGCAAAGCTCATAGAGGTCTACTAGATGTTAACATTGTTCTATAAATTAGAACGTTCCACCATTCCGGCATTTGTTTTTAGATAAACCCATTACTGTTTTTATGGTTCGACTTCTACTATCATATCGGAACCTAGTATCATAGTCGTCTTCCTTTCAGAAATGGCACTTTACTTAACAATTAGTTATATACATAGCAGAAAACCCTACCATGTGTGAAATTTTTCCTAAAACTTACTCTATTTCTACATAGATATTCTTTGTATATATTGATACATTTCTTGCTAGATAACAAGTTCAGAGTTAACCGCCTAGGGTAAGTTGCTCCTTCATTCTTTCTAGGTCTTGTTCATAGTCATTTTTTTGTGATTGTTGGCGTTTAATTAGTAGTCATTATGTTATGTTGTCACTGGGATGTGTTTTATTACTCTTTGAACTTTAGAAAGTTCGTTCATTGCTACTCAAGAAATACGTGTCACAATGTAGCTATTAGGAATCATATTATTAAACATATCCTACATATTATCTATATACGTATACCATCCTTATTGCATATATGCAGAGAGCCAAGTATCTACGTTTTAATAGGCAGCTGCACTTGATGTAAAAAATAACATATTGTAACCCCTTGACATTTGTCAAATAATGTACTCTAGGCGAGGGATTATCCATTCTATATGAATGTTCGATCGTATAAGAATGCAACAGCTGATCCCAAAAGAATCCAATCGTTATTTATATGTAGGTAATTAATAAACAAAGCACAGCTTATCCAACAACTGGTATTGTCGATCAAGGATTAATGGATCTTCTTGATCATTTAAATTGAAAATAAAACCCAAATACCATAGCTAGCTATCTATGTAAGACTAAAAGCATCAGAGATTATAAAAGAAGGGAGAGATATAAGGAGGAATTTGAAAAGCTGGATTAGTAATAGTTGCACAATATTATTTAATGGAGAAACAGTTTACACTTACAACGGTTTCTTGATTATTGTTAAACACTCCTTAATCAAGGCACATCTGAATTATAAATCAGGTCACTTCCAAAAGAAACCCATGGTCGAATCTTATAATACAATTGGCACCCATGAGAGAAAAGATCGAACCGGTAATAGTATGAACAAGTAGCACTAACCTAATTGGTGTTGACTTCCCATGCTTTACCAATTAGCTGAGGGTCATGAGATTGATGCTGCAAAACAAATTATATGTAGCTGCTTAAAATTTTTATTACAACAATAAATCGATAGTAATAATTACGAACAAGCTAGGCTCTCTTCTTCAAGTGAAAAAATAGCCAATTGTCAAGAAGTCATAAGTTAATATAATGTATATTACAGGTTTTTTTTTATGAACGGCAAATATCATTAACACTCTCTAGCAAGATACTAGAGGAAAATAGATTACAAAGAATTCAATGTATATAACCGTAGTTTTACCTCTTGTGTCAATCCAGAGTTAAGCTGGTAATTGAAGTAATTTGTTGGGCTGCAATCGTTTGTCATCATCAATGAAGAATTAGCACCAACAAATCCTTGTTTGGAT
Organism: Artemisia tridentata subsp. tridentata; assembly: GCA_021014915.2. Classification (NCBI taxonomy): domain Eukaryota; kingdom Viridiplantae; phylum Streptophyta; class Magnoliopsida; order Asterales; family Asteraceae; genus Artemisia; species Artemisia tridentata. Next base: position 250,097,553 of record CP139502.1, read on the forward strand.
TGGAAGTTCGAGCTTATCCGATCGAACTGTCCAACACACTGACACTGGCTTTCGTCGAAGGAACTCCAAAATCTTAATTCGTTTACATCTTGATATATTTCCTGAACAAGACATGGTTGAAATTTTGAATGTTGACCAACCTCAACATGCTTGTTATTTCGCTTTTCTACTGTCCTCTCCCTTGCGCGTTTTCTTGCCTTTTCCCTTTTTGCTTTAGCACGAGGGTTATGATAATCAGCACACCGTCTAACTCCTTTAGTATTTTTCTCTTTCGGTTTTCTGGTACTTCCAGAAGAAGTTTTCACCATATTTTCCGTAGTTGCTTGATCATCTCCAGTCTTTATAGCCATAGACTGATCACCAGTTCCGGACAGAACCTCACATTCTGAAGCAGAAGATGCACTGTTGGATACATCCATAAAGCTGCAGCTCCGGTCAGGAAAAAGGTCTAGAATCGCAGTTTCTGCTTTCGTTAGCAGCCAGTCCACCGTCTTGCTTGCCTTATCAAACCCAAGAAGGTCTTGCAACCCAAATAACTTTTTAGCAACATCAACGGACAACCTCATCCTTCGATCTCTAGGGCCTCGAGCTGTGTTAATCTTGCTGTGGCGGTCTCTTTTCGAAGGTGCCTTCATTGGAGTGCTACTTTCATGCTCCACATGAGTACTAAAATCACATTGATCATCATCTCCATCGTTCGTAGCAACTTTTCCATTGTTACTATAGTCGTGCGTAGTGGATTCGACGTTAGTAGTCATTTCATGAGCATGATTGATCGTATTGTGATTGTTATGATCAATGGAAAAGAATTGTTGTTGGAAAAAGTCACAATAGACCGCTTCATCTTCATAAGGAATGTAAAAAGGGGATGGAAGTGGGAAAGAGGAAGAAGAAGAAGATGGAGTGTGATAATTTTCTTGATGCGTTTTTGAATTGTTTACATCATAATCATTGTAGTAAGTACCGAAAAAAGAAGTCTTTGGTGGCGTAGAGCCATTATGGTTGTTGTTTGAAGAGGGATACATCTTTTATTTAGCCTCTAGAAAGCTACATATACTAATGTAAACATATATCAAACAATAGACCTAAAAGGCCGATCTTGAAAACGAAAGGCTCGTCTCAGGAAACAAGATTGTCAGTAATATAACATGCTTGATTAAAAGTAGAACTAGGATGGATGATACCTTGTGAAATCTTTGTCTTATAAATCAAGCATAGAGAGGAAAGTAAAAACATAAAAGGGAGATAAAAAGATGAAGAATCATTGGAACAATATGAATTGGGACTTTGAGAAAGACGGCAAGCGTGCTCTAGTTGTCATCATAGAGCTAAAGACATATATACTGATGGTGAGTGAAAAAGATGTCCATTTCTCCCGCTTAATGGTGAAGATCGAATCAAGAGCTGGAGCACTACTTGTTAATAGTAAAGACAAAGAGCCATTTTCACTTTTATTTCTCACCTTTTCTAGTAAAAGTTGAGCAATATTTTGGTTAGAAAGGAGAGTAACTAGGTTCAAGTCACCAAGTAGACAAGTACTTCTTGTTATGCCATTTCACGTGATTGATAGCAACATGTGTGTGTTTCACTTAATCCAAAACACCTTTTACTCTGAAAGCAACCCTTGGTGCCTTGACCAAAAAATGTATGCTTTCACAGTCTTCTTCCACCATGAGTGTGTGTTTTTTTGAGGGGGGTCCAGAAGGAGGACATGTACAGTGTGGTGTTTGAGGTGGTTGGGTAGCTGTGGTGGGGTGATGTGTGCAGAGAAGGATGTTTATCTCAGCTGTTGTGGGAACTAGCTTTAGTGCTTCACAGGAGAAAGACAAAAGAAAATGCAACGCATTCTATCCCAAAACATAGTTAAAATAGTACTACGTATGATGTGATTGGTTTTGTCTTCTTTTTCCAAGAGGATAATCTAGACATTTACAATATGAGTTCCATGCTAAATTTTCATTAGCATCTAAGTTAACAAAATAAGGGCTCGTTTAGTAATGGAAAACTCCTCTGTTTCTCAAAAAAAATTTCCTATAAAACCTAGAAAAATAAAAAACGCGTTCAAATTTTGGGTTTTTTCCAAAAGTTTTCTTGGAAAAATGGAAAGCTTGTTTTCCAAGTTTATAACTAAGATTTAGAAAACTCATTTATGAGTTCTCCATAAGTTTCCTATTTTAGAAAACCCCATCTAAACACGATTTCAAATGTTCTCTAGAGAAAGAATAGCTCTCTCATTCTCAAGAAAACTAAAAAATGAAAACTAAGAAAACTTTTCCATTACTAAAGGCAACCTAAATGTCTCATATAGTATTACTCTTTATGTAATCTCCTTTCTAATTTCTTGCTAGACGGAGTACTTTTTGTAGCCATTCAAATTTTTGTGTTATATGCTATCATTAACAGGCCTTTTGTACAATGGTATATTCGCCATAAAAGAAGTTGTGGATAAAAGTGAAATTGTTGTGTTGTGCGAAAGTGTATATATTATAGTTTTGTGTCTGGTTTTGTATTTTAGAAAAATAATAATATATACCAAGCATTCTAGGCCTTTAGTTAAGTAAAATGCAATTGAATAAGACTATAAATAAAAGTTCTTTGATCGCCTCGAGCTCTTAATTAACCTGCTCAGGAAAATGGCAAGGTGAGTTATCGTGTCTAGGTTTAGCTTTATGGTTTTGTAGGTGCTCTTTTGTTTCTGTCAACTTTGATAATTCTTTTTGGGATAGTTTCAATTATTCATTAAATGTTTATAATGATAATACAATAAAACCTAGAAACTCTAATGGACCCGAACTTACAGACTGGCTCAAGCCTTATAATCTTTAATATCCTTCGCAATTTGAGCGACAAAATCGCAAAAGCTTGAATTAGAGTGTAAACTATAATTACTAAGAAACAAAAATAAAGATAGATATCTTCATAAAGAATCAAGACTTTGATAGTAACCAGTCACAATGGATAAACGTAATCTAAAAAAAAGAGATTTTTTTTCGACTACTGTCGGGACTTATAATGGTGAGTGAAGGCGTGTCCGATCGGTGGAGGCGGGGATTCTGGTATCATTTTCTTTGGAATTTAGTTACGAATCCACAGCCGCTGACGGCGTCATCCAACTCTTAGCGGTTTGAGAGTTATAAGCAAAACAGTGAGTCAATGTTGTTTTTTTGAACCCGACGGCTTGTTACGGTGCTTGATGCCACGTTTTTTGGGCTACAACAACAATTTTGGTATGCTTTTCTTCTGAATTTAATAATGAAGCCAATGGTGCTGACGGCGTCAGTTAACTTCTTACGATGTAGGAGTTATGGTCGAAACAGTGATCGCCTAGGGTTTAATCCGAAAATTGAATAGTTTTCTTTAGAATGGATAAACGGCGACGGATAGAGTTTGACGGGGTGGCTTGAGACGTCGGCTCAAGATTGTCGACTAGGTCTCATGATAGGACCTGCTCGGATACCATGTTAACTTTGATAATTTCCCATGGGATATTTTGTATTATTCATCAAATATTTATAATGATAATACAGTGAAACATATAAACCCTAATGGACCAAACGAGCTCAGGCTTTATAATCTATTAATAGTTTCGATTAAGTCCTTTTTTTTTTTTCATGTTGTCATGTTGTAGGTGTCATTAGGTGGTACCTTTTTCTGTTGCGCACTCTTCTATTTTGGTGCTCAGTGTTTATATCTTCTAACTTCTTGCTAGCTAGTTATTATGCAGTAAGGAAACAAAGTTTTAGGTGGTATTTTATTTTTTCTAGGTGGTTATTGGTCGGACTTTTATCAGGACGGATGATATTAATATAGCTCGGTAGCCTTTAGCTATACATCTTATTGTTTTATTGGGTGTGTGTCATTGTTTTTAGGTCGATGTCTGTTCTTAATGTATTGATATAGTTCTTTCCTAGTGGTTGAGTTCTTTCGACTGCCCATTAGCGTCTGATTAGCTATTCTTATATAAAATTATTACATTTTTCGTTCATAAAAAGCTAACTAATTGAGCGTTAATGTGATTTGTTCATAATAACTTAGAGATACCAAGTTTGAATACCATCTAAATCTATTAATGAAATAATTAAGAAGAATACGGAGACATCAATGTTGGAAAAAGACCAACAAACCTTGTAAGCTAACGCGGAATATTTACTCAAAGTACCCACACATGTAACCCCAAACGTTAACTTGTATTAACTAATGAATGAGTAAGGAATAATGTACCAACTAGCATCCACCCTCACCTCTATGTATTGAGATGAAAAGGTACAAATAATCCTAGTTTAAGTCTAATCCTAACTCTATTTAACTAAGTACAAATAAATCCTTACACATAGACTAATTACACTTTAGCCCTCTTACAATGGCTACTATAATATTACAATTTCCACCTTATTTGTGATTCTTAGGGTCCGTTTGGTTTTTTGCTATGAATGACAATGGGTATCGGATTTGGTATGAGGTAGAATGACAATAGATATGAAAAAGTGTATCATTACGATTATTTATGTTTGGATGACAAAATATAGTATGAAAAATTGTATAGATATTTGAGTTTTGTAGTGGAAAAGAGAGGGACGCACACGAATGGATTTCATATACACCAAATTGGTGTGTAATGAATATATGACTATGATATACCCATTTCATTCCCGGGCCCACTAAACAAATACCTTGAATCGGAATGAAATCCATAGACCGATTCCGATTGGGGGATACCAAACGCACCCTTAGTCTATACCGATAATCAACATCTTCATCCAATGTTGGAACCTCGAACCAAGGACCACCTTATTAACCAGGCATTGTAACATAGTAAATATCCATGTTAGCTTTCCTTAGACCTCATTCACTATCTTCCTTTCAGCAACATTACCCTATGCACCATCTTGACCAAGTACTCCAGTTTTCAGAATGTCTGCCCCTACATTTGCACCAAGGTGTACCTGCTCATTTACCAAACGGTCTGTGTTTGTCTTTCCTTTAAGTTGTTTAACCTCCAACTTTCTTTAAGATACTGCAACATCATCGTTACTATTCTAAATTACCCTAGTTTCACGATTTTCCAGAGCTCCCTGTAGTTCCACCTCAAACCAAATACTTTGAACATGTATTCTATAGACTCCTGTTTTAAAACAATGATTAAGTTGGTTGAAACTAACTAGTTTTGAACTTCATTCTTTTGTACACTATTTCTATCGAGCTTTTCAATGTTTAACCTAGTATTCATACTAGCCATTCTTCTTTAACCTTGCTACAAACTTTTTCAAGTTGCTTTTTAACCAACTTTCCAACAAGTCTTACAAGCCGTGTGCTAAATCCGCTTTCTTGTAATAATTGATCTACTAACCTTTAGAAAACCCTAAATCTTCCACGTCAAGTCTACAACCCTGATATACTTTGTACTCCTAGTAATCACTTTTCTTGAATCCCAAGACAAAGCTAAACCTTACTTGTCTTCCAAGAACCACCAAGACTTGAATTCCAAGAAACCGCGGATACCTTCAAACTTTAACAGTTCAAGATCCTATATAATTGACTAAAACTTGAAGCATTTTTACCTTTCAAACTTGATTACCTCCAGAACCTTAGAAGGAACACATTGAAGCTTAAAGATTCAACTTTGTACAAACCCTTTTGAAGCTTCAACCTTATCAAATTAAACCTTTGCAATACCTACATTGATAAACCCCAAGACTCTTGTAAAAATCTCTACAATCTTAAGCCTTCAAATCCCTAATCGAAATCTAATTTAAATAAAACCTACATATTCTAGACCAGCAACTTCGACCACATGTATCTCTCTCTACAGTCCTACAATTGAAGATCTCTCTTGTGAGATTCTAGATCTATGTGTTTTCGACCTTCTATTTGAATTTCACAAAGATCCAAAGGTTAATGAACCCGCAGTGTCAAATCTCCCACCACTGCGCAGAAACCGATGAATCTAAAAGAGGAGAGGCTACTTGTTAGGATTGTACACCTTTAAGTCGACCTAGCTTCAAGAAACCAACGTCACCTTGGCTCCGATACCACTTGTTGGCAAACCGACCAACAAACCTTGAAAGCTAGCGCGGAATATTGACTCGAAGTAACCACACACGTGACCCCAAACGTTACAATGTATTAATTAACGAATAAGTAAAGAAAAATGTACCAACTAGCATCCCCTCACCTCTGTTTATAGAGACGATGAAGTACAATCAGAATTCGAATTTCATAATTACCTTACTTGCATTGTACACAAAGCAATTCTATTTTAAGCCTAAACCTAACTTTATTTAACAAAGTACAAATAAATCCATACACATAAACTAATTATACTTTAGCCTAATAAAAAATGCTACTATAATAAAAAGATCAATCAACAAATAGCAAAAACCTTATCTTCAATTTATGTAGGTATGGTGGATCCGTACTACTTTGAAAGGAAAAGAAAATTCTTGTTTAGAGGCCATGTTCTATTCATCTGTAGCTCTTTTGTGCAAGATAACCCTTCTTTTGACTTGCCTTCAATCCTGTCATGTCACTTTCACCAAAAAGATTCAATAACCATCTCTCTCTCGCACAACACAAAACACAGACACAGTGTAGGAACTTTATATATATACTGTACACCACAAAAACCATCTTAGGTACATATTTTCAACTTAATTATTAAGGTTTCATAAAGTTTATTTATGTAGTGGTTGAACTTATGAGCAATGATTATTTTAGTTTCCTGTTAATCTTTTTGCCTGTCGCTTGTCTACTTCATTGTTGCATATCAAATTACTCCGTAACTTTTATCAAATAGTATTCGTAGTGTTGTATGCTTAACCGATCAAAATCATAACATAGTCGTGTGCTATGTCATTTTAACTATTTATAAACCACAACCTTCTAAATAAAACGGGTGAAAAATGTAAAATTATAAATAGATATTATTAGTTTTGTTTTCGTGATTACATATGTATTTATAATCAACACATAGCTTTGCGAACAAACAATCTAACCCTAAACCTAATGGACCCTAAATCTACAATTAGGCTTGGGCCTTAACCAAGTTATCTAACACTCTCCCGCTATTTGAACGGGAGATTTTCGGACGCACAAACTGGATAGAATGTTGAAATCTTCTTGCTTTTCATCTTCTTTGAATTTTGCACTTCTTTCGTTTTTGTTTTTTTGCATGAAGGTAGAGTTGTATTCGGCGGCAAAGTTATATACTGCTTGGCGACTTCCTCCTTTTTCTGACATTTATTTTTGTCATGGCTTGCTTTGCCTTAGGTAGGAGTGGCAATTTTGTGATCAACTATTTTCGAAGATGGCAATGATCTCCGCCGTTAAAGCAAGGAGTTAGGTTGATGAGACAAACTTAGTTGATTGATGGATAAATCAACAAAATATGAGTGTTTTATGACGACCAGGGATTTGTAAGCTACGGTTTATGTAACAAAAAGAAAAGACTAAAAAAGAAAATCAAAAAATCAAAAAAGATAAATAGACTGGGATCCTTTTGAATCATCGGCGAATAGCCGATGACACGAGGGTAACTATTTTGTGGTGGTTTGTATCAAAAGCTCCGTTATCATGTAAAATAGCAAATAGAGTATTATTATTGAATGTGTTTTTTGTCATTACATGATAATGATTGCATATGTATTTATAATCAACACATAGCTTTGTTAACAAGCAATCTAACCATAAACCTATGACCCTAAGCTTACAATTAAGCTTGGGCTTTAACTTACTGTAGTTGCCTACCACTTGTACAAACACTTTGTTGCACAATAGTATAATTGGTCACCTAATAATACTAGCTGTGGTTCAAATACCTTAAGCAACACATGGAGATTAGGATAATAATAAATATATGTATATTGTACCTAGATGGGTACCCGTTCGTTGTTGCGATGGGTTATATATTTTCGAGAAATTTTATACAAAAAATTGTTACAGTATAATATTAAAATATAACAATAAAATAAGTATTATTATACAAACATATACTAATATGATACTCGCGCAATGCGAAGGCAAAATCAAATATTCTAATAGCAAGACAACATGATGATTGATAGTTTTTCATTACAGTAGTTGCATACTTTATAACATCCAAAATATCATGCAATTATAGTAAAAAAAAATTAAATATAATATATCATTTATCATTCGCAATCACAAATTATTATAAAAATTAAAAATATCATTTATCATACACAATCACAAGTTATTATAAAAATTAAATATACCATTTAATTAACTGCATTAAAATACGTTTGTATATTAAAACATGAATTAAATGGATAGTTTGGGTTTTAGACCTGTTTATTATTTTATTTTTATTTTTTTTAAGAATCACATTGCATTTTTTTATAACACATGTCTACAAAAGGTATTTTAAAATTTTGTTACTAATACTACTATGTTGTAACCAACACAATTCCATAATAATTAAGCGTGTTGGCTGAAAATTTTAATACTTTCTTGTTTAGCAGGTCCTAAATACTTTATAATATAGTATAGATAATGAGAATTTATATAACTCTGACTAAAAAGAATAAATGTTAAAAAAATTTGAATATCTAGTTTATTATCATTTACTACGATTAACAAAAGAAACTGATATTTGCAATTAAATTCAGTTACTATTTATGAACAGATTAATTAATAAGATGTTAGTTGAAATCTCTTAAGTATAAAAATGATCATTTAGAGGTGATCAAAACATTTAATATTAATGAATATATAATTTGCTAATATTGTAAGAAATGGTTATGTTGGAGTCGAGATGGTAACTGAGAATTGCTTTACAACAACTGATTGTACAATAAATTGCACGATCAGGCCTTCGATGATGATCAAATGATATATGGGGTGTTGAGGTTGCGCCAAACTTATTCTTAACCTGAAATAAGAAATACTAAGACACTACGTTAAGTGATTGCGCAGGGGTTGGACCCTGCGAACCACCTCCGGCGTGCGATTAAGTATGTGATATGATAAGTTGGTAGTGAAATGAGAGAGTCTAGTTTGCATACCATTGTTCTTGCCCGTCTAAGCTATTTATAGGGGATGAAATAGGACTTAGAGAGCTCTTGCACATAATTCGGAGATCATGGGGGCGTCCCATGATTTGTGGAAACCGCTAGGGCTTTGTGACCCACGATCTCATCCTTGGCGGGAAAGCCTAAGGAAAGAGGGGACATGGGTATGGCCAAGTGAATGTAGTTCTCCCTTCTAGCATCCTCGCAGGAGGTACCCCGAAGGGCTTAAGGCTTCGATTGGCGGCTTCCCACTTGCTAACCACTTCATAGATGAATGGTTTTATGCCAATGAAACGTTTAAGGAGATTGACCTGGGCCTTCGAAGAGAAGGTTTCGTACAGGCTCGAAGGGGTGTCCTTCGACCCGTTCGGAGGGTACATTATCAAGCCCCCCTGTCGAAAGTGATATATACGTACGAGTATATATTGCTTACGACTCAAAAATCAGCTTACACCCTATCTTCTTCGTCACAAAATCGTACAGAAAAAGATAAGTGTCTAAACAAACTGCGCAATAAATGCGTTTAATGATCATCTAACCACCGCACCCTATAGGCCATAACGGCTAGGATTTCGGTAACCACAAACGTCCTTTCAAAATTTAAAAACTGATTGAAGTCCGTGTATGGATCAAATTAGGATTGCACGTGGATGATTAGGATAAGAACTACGAGGGATATATATATATATAAACCCTTTATAATCTGAACCCTAGATTACTTTTGCCTTCTGCCCAAAATACACATACACAGCACTGTGCTTCGTGCTTCATTGGAGTCGAAAGGTAATTCTCCCTCCCAAATTCTTTGACTTCTTGCTCCCATTGTTCCAGTACAAGATGAGTATGGCAGCCAAAAGAATCATCAGGCAACAAAAATGTACCTTATCGAAACAAGCTTTATCAGATTTTCTTGATGAATACCCTATACCCAAGGAGTTTAGGGTAATGCTTTCGAGCGAAACCCAAAACATCTTTGACGCTCCAGCAGGGTATGTGGGGCTTTATGTTCATGCATTCACACAATCCAACTTTAGGGTTCCAATCCACCCCCTAGTCCTAGAGTTTTTACAATATTACCAAGTGCATATCTCCAGGTTGAATCCTTTTGGCTTTGCCAAATTGACCACCTACATTGTGATATGCAAGGCTTATGGTTATGAGCCAACGCTGACTGTGCTTAGGGGCTTTATTAACCTTTGTCTTGGTGGTGATTGGATAACCTTGGCCAAAAGAAGCGAGCATGATGTGCCTTGCTTGATAACTAAACCCTTTGCCAATATAAGAAACTGGAAAGGTCTGTTTTTCTTTGTACAAAACACAATCATACCTCCGGAATATCCAGCCTTGTTGGATAAAGCATTCTAGTTTGATGAAAAACGCTTTGATGACCCGTTGCCCTACTACATAAGAAGCAATCCCCTTTACCAGCATCTTGCACGCCACCCATTTGATGTTCAAACATTTCCTGAACCGATTCTATATATGGCCGGCATTGTTGATCGTTGGGAAGGCTCTCCGTTGAAACCTGAGATAAGATGTGAAGGAAAAAGTATGTATATTCCCATTTAAATAAAGTAAATAACTTATCTGCTGATATTTATCTTTTCTCTTTTGTTGTTGCAGGAATGGCTTTTAGAAATTTTGTTGTGATTGGTGGTGCCAAAGAGGTCAATTTTATCCCCAAAGATCCAAGGAATGTGAGCTACGGAGTAGGCTCTCCGTCGATGTCAGTTAACAATAATGATGTAGACCCTCAACCAGCTAAGCTTTTATCAATAGTCTCACCTATCAATCCTGTCAACATTGGCGAGACTTCGCAACTTGTGAAGAATGAGGGTGATCAGGTGACAATCGTAGGGTCTTCCGGTATATTAGACAAGATGAAGAACAGGAAAGGGACAAGTGCTAAGTCCGTGAAAGCTCTTTTGAAAAGGAAATTATCCCTGCCAACCCCTCCGACAAGAACGGTGAAACCAAAAAGTTCCCATGTTAAGACCTTTGTTCCTACCCCCTAGAGATCCCCGAAGATGAGACTCATAGTAAGTTGAAATCTTCCATGCGTAATCAGCCTTATTCATCATTTAGTTGATTGTCCTATCTTTCACAGGTCTGCCTAACATAAAAGAGCTTCCGAATGCCTTTGCGTGTCACCAATTGGTTGAAAAGATGACACCTGCCAGTTGGAGAGGGACCTTGGATAACATGTCCATGGAGGAGCTTTGTAACTTTCATGACAAAAGTTACACTAGACAAACTGTCTTAGACAATCATCTCAATTCTCGAACAAGGGACCTGGTTCGGACAGTGGTGGCTGTGAGAGAGAAGATGGATGCCCTCTTAGCCTAAGAAAAGAATAGGGATCATGAGTATGCTGAGTTGGAAGCCAAGTGTAAAGAAGCAATGGAGGATTTTGAGAAGAATCCTATTGTCCAAGACATGCGAGCAAAAATCGATAGTCTCGAAGGACAATTAAGGGAAACTCAAGTAGAATGTGGCAGATTGAGGATGGAAGGGGATAAGGTGTCCGGTTATAGAGTGCAAGTCACTACACTTGAATCTAAATGTGCAGGTCTCGAAGCCGAAAGGGATAGGTTAGGTGAATAGTAGATCAAGCTTTGTGAGAATATGGATGGACTAAAACTCCAATGCAAGAGCTTAAAGAAAGACAGAGCCGAGGTCGTTTCAAAGGTTTTTCCTTACATAGCAATGGAGTTATACCACAGCGATGAGGTAGGGGAGGTCATTAGGAAGCTGGTGAACGCGGCCATTTTCTATGGTAAATGTACGACGTTGGAAGAAATTGCCAAGACCAAGAAGCTTGTCGTCTTATCGGAAGTACCTTACTACTACCCAACGTCTGAACAAGAGTATAATGATACTGGCAACGCGTACACTTTAGCGGAGTACACCTTTCTCACAGAGGCAACCAAGGATCCCTTAGCACCAATAGAAGATCTCCTCTCAAAAAAGTCTCAAAAAATTTAGCCTCCGTCTCCAACCAGGAAGACTGCATCTGCCAAACCTCTATCTACACCACATTAAGAGGATCCAATGTCCCCGATGGATGCTTGAAGACTGCCATGTTGGCAGGAAATTGGCCCCAATGGTGGTATGTACCCTTTGAATAATTTCTCATGATGTTTAATAGGCATGTGCCTATGTTTTGAACAATTTATCTTTGTTTCTTTCTGGGCTTCGACCCATGTTTCAGACAACTGCTTGGGTATTTTTTGTTGGCTTTGACCATGTTTAGTCTACTTAATGCCAGTTAGAGGACAATGTCCCGCTTTGAATGTCATGCTTTTCTTCTCTTACGTTTATAATAAATGTACACATACAACCTAAGGCTATAACCTTATTGTGTGTATTTTGGACCAAGATTTTTAGCAATTGTATAATTTGACTGCGATAGAGGGTCGCAACCCACTCCGTCTTTATCCTTAAGATACAAAGGGCTTAGAATACCTTAAGACTTGTAGGAAAGTTAATGTGAATTATGATGGATGTTGTGTATATACAAGACATGTGTCTTGATTCATCCTTCGACATTGAAACTTGTAAAGTACTTGGCTGAACAAATCTTTGTTGTAAAGAACGAAACAAGAGATTTGATGGAAATGTGTTATATCATTAATTGGGTAGGGAGAATTACATCATTTTAAGAAATGAACACTAAGAAACCTACCATTAATGCTTCTTTCTCCAAGTGAGAAGAATGCGTTACATAAATTTGAAAAAACAAGCTAAGTGCTTTAAAAGTAGTAAGTCTTATATGTAAAACTTACGAAGATTGGTACCATTCCAAGTCCTATCCATGACCTCTCCCTTAAGTGTTGCGAGCTTGTAGGCTTCGTTGCTGTAGGCTTCCGATATGACGTAAGGTCCTTCCCATGTGGGCCCTAGCTTTCCTTCGTACTCAGCCTTGCTTGCACTGTTTAACCGAAGGACATATTCACCTGGCTTGAATGTGGAGGGTCGAACTCGGTTATTGTAGTACTTTTCAAACTTTTTTTGTAGATAGCCTCTCTTATTGAGGCTATTTCCCTTCGTTCCTCGAGTAGATCAAGGTTTTTCCGAAGCCCTTCTTCATTTGTTTGTGCCCCAAAGTTCACAATTCGCTCTATTTTGATGCTTATTTCGGAGGGTATAAAAGCCTCTGTTCCATAAGTAAGGCTAAAAGGAGTCTCCCCGTGGCTTAACTTGGTGTTTGTCCTATGTGCCCACAGAACTTGGGGTAGTTTGTCTACCAACCCATGATGGCTTCGTCCTAACCTCTTCTCGATCCCATTAATAATGTCCCTATTGGTGACTTCAACTTGCCCGTTACCTTGAGGATGGTACACGAAAGTGAATGACTGTTTGATCTTTAGTCCTTCGCAGAAGATCGGGAACACCCCTTCGGCGAATTGCTTTCCATTGTCAGAGATGATAATGTGAGGAACCTCAAATCGACAGATTATGTGTTCCCACACGAACTTTTTCATATGTCTTCCTGTTACTGATGCCAAAGGCTTGGCTTCAACTCATTTGGTGAAGTAATCTATGGCTACGACCAAGAATTTTACCCCTCCTGGAGCTACTGGTAGGGGTCCAACTATATCGATTCCCCATTGGCAGAAAGGCCATGCCGAAGTGACAGAGGTCATGTCTTGCTTAGGTATTCTTGGAACTTTGGAGTGGATCTGATATGCTTCACACTTTTGTATTATCTCCGTTGCGTCCCTGTGCATGGATGGCCAGTAATATCCAAGCTTCATTATTTTTGAGACAACGGAGCGAGGGCCTGCGTGCAATCTGCAAGATCCTTCATGTACCTCGTAGATGGCGTTCGAAGCTTGCTTTGGCCCCACACAATGAAGCCATGGAGATAAGAAGGACCTCCTGTAGAGATTATCCCCAATAAGTCTATATTGGCGAGCTTTGACCCTTACCTTTCGTGCAAGCTTATGATCTTCTGGCAGAATACCACTAATCAAGTACTCACTTATTAGAGTCATCCAATTGGTTCCTTCTTCAAGTATGACGTCAGACACTTCGCCTTGTTTGATTGACATATCAACTAATACTTCCACTAAAACTTCCTTTGTTAGGTGAGCAAATGCCATCGAAGCAAGCTTGCTTAAGGCATCTGCTTTCTTGTTTTGGTTTCTGCGAACATGTGTTATATCATAGGACTCGAACCCGTGAAGGAGTTCTTTAGCATTATCCAAATACTGTTTAATGGTGGGCTGCCTTGCTTCGTAAGAGCCCTTGATTTGGTTGGCGACTAGCTGCGAGTCCACAAATATGGAAAGGTTACAAACCTCCATGTCCTTTGCAAGTCGGAGGCCAGCTAGCAAAGCTTCATACCCAGCTTCATTGTTTGTAGCCTCGAACTCAAAACGTAATGCATAAGTGTACTCCTTTCCCTCCGGACTGACCAGCATTAGACCTGCTCCCGAACCATCGGAGCTTGAGGCTCCGTCTGTGTACAATTTCCACCCCTCTTTCGCCCTTGGGGGCTTTTCCTTTGGGATTTCCTTATCTTGACTAGGTCTGGAAGGTGTTTCAGCAAGAAAGTCTGCAAGTATCTGACCTTTGACGGAGTTTCGACCCTTGTATTCTATCTCATGTTCTCCCAGTTCGATAGCCCATTTGGCTACCCTACCTGATTTCTCAGGCTTCAACAGTATCTGTTTAATCGGCTTGTCAGTCAATATCGTAATGGGATGAGCTTGAAAGTACCTTCGAAGGCGTCTTGCAGCATAAACCAAGGCCAGGATTAGCTTTTCCAACTCCGGATAGTTTAATTCAGCCCCTTGCAGGACCCTGCTAACGAAGTAGATCGGGACTTGCTTCTTATCCCTTTCCGCCAAGAGAACAGCACTGATGTTTTCGAAGGATGCCGCAATGTACATGAATAACACTTCGCCTTTGATTGGGGCTGTAAGTGTTGGTAAAATTTTCATGAACTCTTTCAGCTTCTGAAAAGCGGCTTCTGCCTCACAACTCCATTGAAAAGTCTTCTTATTTGTACACCCCTTGAGTGTTTTGAAAAATGGCAAAGATCGATCTGCGCCTTTCGACAGGAACCTGCTAAGTGCTGCGAGCTTCCCGTTTAGGCTTTGTACCTCTTTCAATGACTTCGGAGCTTGTAGATCAGTGATGGCTTTGACCTTTGAAGGGTTAGCTTTAATCCCTTGCTTCGTTATCAGATGTCCCAAGAATTTTCCTTCTTCCATGCCAAAGGAACACTTCTTCGGGTTAAGCTTCATGTTGATTGCCCTCAATTGATCGAAGGTTTCTTGAATGTCGGAGAGTAGGTCTTCCTCGGTCATGCTTTTGATCATTATATCATCAACGTAGGCTTCCGAGTTCCTTCCTATTTGCTTACGGAAGGCTTTGTCTACCATCCGTTGATAAGTAGCCCCTGCGTTCTTCAGACCGAAAGGCATTTTCTTGTAGCAGTAGACCCCCTTTTCTGTGTAGAAGGTTGTTTTCTACTCATCTTCCTCCGCCATTTGTATTTGGTGATACCCTTTGTAGGCGTCTAAAAAGCATTTTAAACGGAACCCCAAGAGGGATTCGACTTTTCAATCAATTTCTGGCAGAGGGTAGCAGTCCTTCGGGCAAGCTTTGTTGATGTCGGTGAAGTCGACACACATTTGCCACCCTCCATCACTCTTTTTTACCATAACTGGATTAGCTACCCATGTTTGGTATTTTACTTCTCTAAGTATTCCTGCTCGTACAAGTTCATCCACCTCTTTGCAAGCGGATGCGCTCCTTTCAGGTGCCAGGCTTCGTCGCTTCTGCTTAATTGGTTCAATGTGCTTGAACTCATTAAGCTTATGCTCTGTGCCAAAGGGCTTGCCATCGATCATAAGAGTCCTGGGGACCCCTGTCATGTCTGAGTACGTCCATGCGAAGACATACTTTTTGGCTTTGAGTAGCTTTTCTAGATCTGCCTTGAAGTTGGCAGGGAGTTTCTTTCCGATTACCACCGTTTGCTCTGGATAGAGCTCATTTACCACAATGTGTTCTTCGGTATCTGTACAACTTAGAATGGCCTTCGGAGGCTCCTCAGGACTTTCTTTGATCTTTTTGCCAACGTCTCCTGCCTTTTCTAAGTTTTAACTAGAAAATACGGTTCCTATCCCATAAGGTGTATGGAATTTTACCGTTGCGTGTATGGTGGAGACTACAATACCCATCTTTTGCATGGCGGTCCTTCCTATCAACAAATTGTAGGGAGAGTCGGACCTTACGATGGCGAATGTGAGGGTTTCTGTCCTTGCGAGCTTGCCTTCTCCAATTGTTATATCCAATGGTACTTCTCCCAGAGGCCACGAATGCTCACCGGAGAATTCTACCAAAGGTATCTTCGAGTCAACCCGTTGCGACCTGATCAAAGGCTTGAGCTTAAGGAAACAATGCTCGTATATGATCTCGCAGGAGCTTCCGCAGTCCATGTAGGCTCTGTTCACTTCTCGGTTGAAAATCAGGACTTTGATGACCACTAGGTCGTTCAAAGGGACTTAGCCTGTAATAGGGGGAAATGATACCTCCCCTACCCCGTTTATCTCCTGCTCCGTCACCTTTCTTTTTAAGCTGGCTTCGCCCTAAAGAACCATGAGTATTGGGGCTTCGGGAGGAGTACTGTCTTTAGCCAATTGAGTGTCGGACATTTTTTCCTTGCCCTTCTTTATACCCTTCACCAAATGTGCCAACTGCCCCGACTTTACAGCTTTTTCAATCTGCTTCTTTAGCTCTCTGCAACTGTTCGTATCATGGCCATAATCTTCATGGAAGTGATAATACTTGCTCGTATCCCTATTTTTACCCTTACTTGTCATGCGAGGGGGCGCTTCGAAAGCTTTAGCTGCCCTCTCTGT
Source organism: Artemisia tridentata subsp. tridentata (assembly GCA_021014915.2). Lineage (NCBI taxonomy): Eukaryota > Viridiplantae > Streptophyta > Magnoliopsida > Asterales > Asteraceae > Artemisia > Artemisia tridentata. The sequence continues at coordinate 250,114,453 of CP139502.1, forward strand.
TGCAAGTATTTCCTTCGAAGACTTAGTTAGGCTTCCTAGCAAACCGTGGTTGGGACCTTTGTTGTACGGAGAAAACCTGTCTCTGTTTTTGTTCTTGTTCTTTGATCCTTCCCACGTAGAATGCTTTGAAAACTTTTCTCTGTCGATCGGAGCACCATTAGTAGATACTTCATTTGCTTCAATCCAAGTATATGTCTTTTCCATTAACCCCTTGTAAGTTGTCGGAAGGTCAATGGACAAGAATTCCACTAGGCTTTCATTTCGCAGGCCATGTACGAAGCCAGAGATGCGCTGATCTTCATGAAGACCCAGGATCTGTAGAGTTTCATCGGTGTACCTAGTGATGAAAGCCCTTGTGCTTTCGTTCTCCTTTTGTTTAATGTTATGCACCGTCAGATGGGTCCTTATAAACTTATTTTGCTGACTGAAGTATGATCAGAACTTAGCCAGGCTTTTGCCCATTCCACCAAATACGGGCAGAATCCCGTATGGTGTACGTAAACATGTGACAGGCTACAGGCATGACCCATTTTTGTATCTTAATGGCCCCTTCGAACAAATGTAAGAAATTGTCCGGATCCACTTTCCCATCATAAGTCCCAATGTGCGAAGGCATTTTCAACCCATCAGGCAATGGGTAGTCTTCTATCCATCTAACGAAAGGTGTAGCCGAACCCATGGGGTCTGAATATAGGCAGCTGTAAGGTGGTGCATACATAGGGACAACATTATATGGATTATGGTTTGGGGGTGCTCCCATAGGAGTTTGGCTAGGGTAGGATTGGTAAGATGTGTTCATGCCGAACGGATAACCGTTTCCCATGGCATACGAAGGGTATACCGTAGGATGCCCAAAGGGTATGCTCCCATAAGGTTGAGGGAGACCTGGGTTATTAGGCTGCCCATTTACTAGAGGATATAAACCTTGAGGGTAAGACTGAGTTTGGAACGAGGGGTACATACCATTGGGAGGAAGATTTCCTCCCATATTAATTGTAGGCGGATTGCCTTCTACGCCTGATGCGTGAGAAGGCTGCAACGGAACCCCTGTTTCAGTTCTCCCAAGATGAGCTGCTAACAAAGGAGGTAGATTCACCCCCGTCTCTTCCCTTCGTTGGCTCCTCCCATTGGAACCTTCGGCAACCTCTCCTTCTCTCCTAGTTGGAGCCCTCTCCAGGACTCCTTCAAACCCAACAGACCTTCTATTTGGCCTTCGACCAACTGGTAACCCTATCCTTAGGGCCGAGAGCGTTGCTCCTTGCGTCGGAGGCCTAGGCTCCACTTCCATTTCTTCCTCATTGTCATCACTTGAGTATTCCAACTCCCTTCGCATCTCAGCATTCCGAACTTGCCTTTTGCGAGCCCTTAAGAGGGATTCCAATGCTTCGTGGTTGGCTTCGACAAAGGCTGGGCTGATAACAGGCTCCGGATTGGCTGATGTCGAAGCATGATGGTTGGGTGTTATTTTTGGGTGAGAACGTGGAAGCCGTTATTGGGGGGAAGTTGTTGGATTCGCTAATTAGTATTGGCGCCAAGGTCGAGAAATCCGGAGGGGGAGTATCTTCTCTCCCTTGATCCATGCCGGATATATAGTGAAAGTAGTTGGTTGGTTATAAGCTTGGAAATAACGAGACCAATTATAGCGGTCCCACGGATGGCGCCACTGATTGTACAATAAATTGCACGACCAGGCCTTCGATGATGATCAAAGGATATATGGGGTGTTGAGGTTGCGCCAAGCTTGTTCTTAACCTGAAATAAGAAATACTAAGATACTACGTTAAGTGATTGCGCAGGGGTTAGACCCTGCGAACCACCTCCGGCGTGCGAATAAGTATGTGATATGATAAGTTGGTAGTGAAATGAGAGAGTCTAGTTTGCATACCATTGTTCTTGCCCGTCTAAGCTATTTATAAGGGAGGAAATAGGACTTAGAGAGCTCTTGCACATAATTCGGAGATCATGGAGGCGTCCCATGATTTGTAGTAACCGCTAGGGCTTTGTAACCCACGATCTCATCCTTGGCGGGAAAGCCTAAGGAAAGAGGGGACGTGGGTATGGCCAAGTCAATGTGGTTCTCCCTTCTAGCATCCTCGAAGGAGGTACCCCGAAGGGCTTAAGGCTTCGATTGGGGGCTTCCCACTTGGTAACCACTTCATAGATGAATGGTTTTACGCCAATGAAATGTTTAAGAAGATTGATCTGGGCCTTCGAAGAGAAGGCTTCGTACAGGCTCGAAGTAGTGTCCTTCGACCCGTTCGGAGGGTACATCATCAACAACCGACTAAATTGTATCAATTACAAGTGACATTAACTACCTTCAAATGGTAGTCACATGGTTCGATCAAAGTATTTTTCCAACAGACAACGGATTTTTTGTTATTCCTTTGAGAAAAAAAGAACTCCTTTTAATAAAAACATTGATAAATTATTGTTACGAAAAATCAGTAATGAAAACATATTTTCACGTCGAAAAATTTAGTTATACTAGTATATACCGCCGTAACCTATGGATAATCGGCTAATATGTATAATACATATAAACAATTTGACTCGTCCATCTCAAAAGTGATGCTCATTTAGTCTTGTATTGATTGTTCATATTTTTATTTTTGATTGTACCATATTAATTGTTTAGTACTTTATATGGGAGGAGTTTGTTACATTAGGTTCATTTAAATGCCCTTAACCAAAAGTAAAGAAACTTGAACATAGCTTCAAATTATTAGTCAAAAGCTAAAACTTTCGTTCGACAAAAAGTAAGTAATAAAAATAAGTTAGAATGACTCTGTTTTCTTAAATTGTGTAATCTTGTCTAGGGACAACTATATTGAGTAAGAGGAAGTAACTTAGGTGCAATTTTAACAATATATCCTTATTATCAATAAAATTGAAAAGACTGCTAACAATTCAAAAAAGTTACAAAAATGAAAAGTTTCATACATATATGCATATTTTATAAATATACATTTATAAAATAAAATAAATAAATAAATAAATAAATAAATAACGAGAAACATTACCACTCAATAGGAAAGTAACTAGTCTCATTATAAACATTTTCATAAACCTCTTAGTTAATAAACTTTTTCATAAACGCTCTGCACACGTTGATATTAAAAAAAAAATTGTAGACTAACCTTTAACTATTGATTAATGAAAGACATTTATGCCATTATTTTATTATAGTTTATACGTAACAAAATTTAAACAAATCAAAATAGGTCTGTTGTCCCTTTTAGTTGGTTACAAGAGTTTAGCGATGTTGACTAACCAACTATATTTTCTAATAACGTAAGTTTAAAGCTTCAAACAAGATAAATAAACGAGTAAGTAAATACACAGATTTTTTCAACGTTTAAATTTTTATTAGAATTGAATCAAAGAATTTACTTAAGATTGTTTACGGAATAACAATGTAAGTTGAATGACAATATTTTGTGATCTCCTCACTATCTATGACTAACTTGACTTTTGTTGATAAGTGCTTTACACTTATCTTCACAAAAAAGTTCTCGCATTTAATGTTTCAGTAACTTAGAGATCTTTCTTAAATATCTAAGTTCAGGATGTCTTGTTAGTTTGAGGATATCTTCAGGGAGTCAGTGAGTTATTGTAATCACTCATTGACTCCATCAACTTCTTCTCGATTCAGGAACTTCACTTATTGAGTTCCGTCTCAAGAAGTGTCGAGTCTTTCTTTACACTCCAAAGAATTCTGAGGATGAATCACTGAATATTCTTTTCATTTAGGGACTTTGTTTACACGTGGGGTATTTTTCTTCAAACCCTAGATGAAGATCAGTGGGCACTGAATTAGCCTAACAATATCCTCCTATTTGGATATAGATATAGTTTAAGTATTTCCTGTGTAAGTGAGTAAAACAACTTCTGATTCCGACTGAGATAATATAGATTAAAACATAAACTTATAAATGGTGTGTAAAATTTTATAAAGCAAACAAAATAGATCTTGAATCTCAATTCAAGATCAACAACAAAACTCATAAAATCAAGAACACAAGATTCTGATCTCAATCAGTTTACCAAAATAACCACAAGTCACCACAGCTAATCTAGTGTGACTCTATTGACTAAATCTCAATAGTTCTATTACAAATCCACAGCTGAACTAATCAACAAATTACAAGATCAAAACAGAGATTAGGGTTTGTAGCTTTTTAAGAGAAGACAACGAACCAAAATTGCAACAAGGTCCTCCAATCTTTCACAAATGGTCCCTCCGTGTCCTTCTTTATTATTTGAGGCAAGTCTTTTAACATTTGCGCAAACCATACCAATAATATTGGTGTACTAATGACCAAAGCCCTTATAATACTTTATTGATTACAAGTATACCACTTAAAATCACAAGCGATAGCCAAAAACCAAAAGCCGAGAAATCTAGACTTGGCGCGTTGGCTCGCGCCAGCTACTAATGGCTAGCACACTAGCTGCTGAATTCTCGGCTCTTCAGTTTTTCCAAGTCGGCTTTCCTTTTACCCGACTAAGGTGCTTCTTTCAATTAAGGTTCGTACATGATTTGAGAAGTTTACTTTAAGATTGTGACTTAGAAAGATGCACAAAAAAAGTCCTCCCGACTTTACAAAACGCCAGCTCATAAATGTTTTTACAAAGCCTTGAGCCAAGGCAAAATTGTCTTTACTCAAACCTAGGTGGTTTATACTTCACTAAAACACAAAGTGGATTTGGCTACACCCAATAAGTGTGACGATACACATATATTCACACATGATTTTTTGAGTGTGTGTGACTAAAGGTCGCGTGACCGTAGGGTACCTACGGTCACATGTTTGACTTTTTGATCGTCTCTATTAAAAATAGTGAACAAAACCTTAACATGTGTGACTAATTAGGTACAAATTTAGTTGGATTAATCAGTATTAGTAACCGTAAACACTGTATAGTCACACAAAGCATGTTTTTTTTTGTATATTTAGTCACATACAATTAAGCATAAAGTGGCCAAAAGTGTTAATAAGTGTGACTATATGGCATTTAAAGTGAAGTAAAAGTGTATTTTGTGTGACTATTGTTCATCCAACGGCCACATGAATTTTATGTTTGTGTGGCCTTTTGTAATATTTAGTCACACAAATCATTTTTTTTTTGTATATTTAGTCACATACAATTAAGCAAAAAGTGAACAAAAGTGTTAATAAGTGTGACCATATGCTGTTTAAAATGAAGAAATGTGTATTTTGTGTGACTATTGACCATCCAATGGCCACATGAATGTTTGTGTAGCCTTTTGTAATATTTAGTCACACAAAGCATGTTTGTTTTGGGTATTTAGTCATATAAAATTAAGTATAAAGTGGCTAAAAGTGTTAATAAGTGTGACCATATGCTGTTTAAAGTGAAGAAATGTATATTTTGTGTGACTATTGATCATCCAATTGCCACATGAATTTTTTTTTGTGTGGCCTTTTGTAATATTTAGTCACACAACGAATTAAGCAAACAGTGAACAAAAGTGTTAATAAGTGTGACTATATACATCTTTTAGTCACATTTAAGAAATAAATATATATCAAAACAAATTCAAATACAATAAAATTGGAATGTATATAACTGAACCAAATATAAAATTGGACCTCCTTTTAGACACCAAGGAGTCCTAATCGGCTTACAATACTTTCCTAAGTATCTATAATCTTTTCCATAAACAACTAATACATATCATATAAGCAGTACTAACTATATGAACCAACAGTACTAACTTATAACTAACAGTTGTAACTAATACACTAGTAGTATTAACTTCGAGCAATCTTAATCTCTGAGCAGTCTTTAACTTTGTACTAGCAGTACTAACTTTCACTAGCATTAGTAATTTTTGTACTAGCAGTAGTAAATACTTAGCTCATTTTCTTTGAAGTTCATGAGCAGCACTAAATCCATCTAAGCAGTATTAATACAAACATGAGCAGCAGTAATTCAAACAACATCAAGAAGACTTTTAATCCCAACAATGAACATAATAATAAAATTTGTAGTCAAACTTACAGCCTCCTCTTCATCATCATCTCCCCAAAGTTTTTTTTTAGCAATTACAACTCTTTCTTCATTAAGGGAGAGAGCATCGGTTTTTGGTTCCACCTCTATCGAATATCCATCCCATCTTAAGGCAGCCAATAACTTTTGTATCTGGTCAACAATAGATGACTTGTCTCGTATAATAACAAACCCTTCGGGCCTTAACATACGATCCATCTCAATAAGCAAATCTTCCACACTGCAGCCACACTCTGCAAATCTTTCACTAAAAATTTAAAAGAAAGTATTCAAGTGGCCATGATCCTTACGTTCATCTTTACTAATCACATAACGGGTTTACTCTCTTATTGGTCAATTAAGCCGAGGTTACTATGCGTAAACGAATTTCATTCATTTATTAGATATTGATTTACCTTGATGCAAAGTATTCATCTTACTTGCATCAAGATGATTAGTGAATGATGTAATTGCGACTTAACTAAGGATTATCAAGTTTAAAAACTTGCTTTCAAGTTCTAGAAATATAAACATTCTTTGAATAATTTTAAATCCCAAACACATAAACATTCTCTTACATTCCCTTACACACTTTTGTACTTGTATCTCCTACACCATAACATTTTCTTGTATTCCCTTCATTCTATACATTGCCAGCACACACTCTTCTTCTTCCTCACATTCGAATTTGAATTTGAATTACCCCACACACACTATCATACGCATAAACACACACACTCATACATACTCACAACTCCTCTAATTTGAATTTGAATTCAAATAATACCTCCCATATACAACCTTCATACAACTCATCTCTTACACTTTCTTACACACCATACAAGCTATCTTTCTTCTCCAATACACTTCCCTATCAGAATCACTAACTTGCTTGAATTTGAATTTCAAATTACAACTCACACACTCTACTCCTTCCACTTCAAGTATTGCATTGCCAACCCATTCTATGACACACACAAACTTACACACATATCTCCCTCTCACAATCACTAGCTAATTTGAATTTTAATTTCAAATGACAACTCACGCACACCCTAACCCTTCCTCTCCAAGTTTTGCCAACTCACATCACTCATACACTCTTACACCTATGACATTCTTTTCTTACATACTCACTCACACACTCTAACCCTTCCTTTCCAAGTTTGAGATAGCCAACTCGTTTCCCTCACACAAATCTTTTACACATTCTCTTACATACTCAGTCTATCACATGATACAACTCATCTTTGTAACAACTAGTTTTTGAATTTGAAATTTGAATTTCAAATATGGAAGTCAAAGTTTTATCCAATGTGCAACGTCGAATGGTTCTTCTCTTTCACTTTGAAATTGGACTAAACCCCTAACTACCTAGTTTTTACTTCACCAAAAGTTTTTAAATACAAACTCCTTGGCTAAATGAGTTGGTTAACCTTATCCCACTTTGAGTGTTGGAATGTTATTGGAAAGGTCAAAGATGAAGTGCAATTGGGGGTTTAACAATAGTCGGGTATAAATAAACAAAACCCACAAAAATCTCGGGATAGGACCCGACGCGTTGGGTGGCGCGCCAACGCATGACCAGCACGCCAAGGGATGTTTGAGGGTTTGGTCATAAATACCCCAACTCTTGTCATTTGTTACTTACCTCTTCCTAATCATTATTTCTCTCAATTTTCTTTTCTCTCAACCCTCTAAGTCTAATATCTCATTGTGATCTGAACTTCTCTGCTATCTTCAATTGAAAGATCATTTCTTCTGCAAGAGAGATTCACAAGAACCTAATCCACTCTTGTGAATTGTGTTGAAGGTCTTCTTCTCTTTACCCTTTCTATTAGAATCGAGTCTCTTGGTTAGGTTAGGGTTTGTTTTGAAGAAACAACTGTTATTCATTCAATTTGGTTGTAATGTTGTGAAGTCTTGTACTTTGGTGGTCAAGCCTATATCAGGTGTTAATCTATTTGGGGTTTGATACTTCCGTTGAGGAAGTCTTTGTGGTCTTAGTGGTTAAGTCGAATCATGAGAGTCTTGTGGGTGCTTTCCGTGGGGGAAATACCGTTTGGAGTAGCTCTTCTTAGTAAGCACCGATCTTTGTGCACATCGGTGGAGTGAAGTTGTAACAGCTTGTAATCGACCATAAGGATTATACTTAGTAATAGTATTGGTGTCGTGGATTCGCAGATATACGGATGGTATAAACCCCCACCCTGAACCAGTATATATCGTGGTGTCTATCTCTTTACTCGCTTTATATATTATGGTTGTGATTGTGATTTTGATTGTCGTTGTGTATAACCACTTGATTGTTCTTTGAGACTACAAGTTGTTAAACTTCAAGTTAGTCGAAAAGACCGTATTCACCCCTCCCCCATTTACGGTTCTAAAAATACTGCAAAACAAGTTTCTAAATAGACAAAGTTAGTCCCTGAAGTTACGAATTCCAGGTTAAGGTTACAATTTTAACATCCCCCTCAACCTTAACTTGAAATATATTTTAAAAAAATCCCAATTTTGAAATCAATTTTTCATGTTGCAACTTATCAAGACCCTATGTAAAAACATCTGCAGTCTGATCACTAGACTACACTTTTTCTGTTTTGATAACACCAGATAAAATTTTGTCTCTAACAAAATAAATATCAATTTCCAAATACTTTGTTCTTTCATGAAAAACAGGATTCGCAACAGTCTTAATTGCTGCTTGACTGTCACAGAAAACTTTAACATGTAACTCTTTTTTCAGTTTAAGTCCATAAAGATCTTAAGGACCCTAACAATCTCAAATGTAACAGAAGCTAACGCTCTATATTCAGCTTTTGCTGAAGATTTTGAGAGGGTATTTTGCTTTTTACTCTTCCATGAGACTATGAAACATTTAAAATTAAACAAAAACCTGTAACAGACTTCCTAGTCACAACACATTTTGCCCAGTCAGCATCCATAAATGCTTCAAGAGAAGCATTTGGACACTTAAGAATATGAATACCCAAACCAGGTGAACCCTTTAAATATCTCAAAACTTTCAGTGCAATTTTCAAGTGAGACCTTAATGGTTTATGCATGAACTAACTCAAACGATGCACATAATAAGAGATATATGGTCTAGTATGTGTTAAGTATATCAATTTTCCAATTAACTTTTGATATTAAGTGATATTATCTAAAAAAAGGATCTGTAGCAGTTGGTTCATTAGTTATAGTCAAATTTTGTTCAAGAGGAGTAAATGAAGGTTTGCAGGCAAGCAAACCAAAGTCTGTCAAAAGATCTAGATAGTGTTTTCATTGAGATAGACAAAGACCATTTTCAATTTCAAATACTTCAATACCTAGAAAATACTTAAGCTTACCCAGATCTTTGATAAAAATTTAGACTTCAAAAAAACTTTAATTTTTTTATGTTTATCCAAATTGTTACCTATGATGATAATATCATCAACAGATACCAATAATGCAACAAAGTTACCTGATTCAGATTTAGTGAAGAGTGAGTAATCACTTTTACTCTAAATGAAACCATTTTCAAGCAAGGCATGGGTTAATTTAACATTCTATTGTCTGGGTGCTTGTTTTAACCCATACAAAGACTTTTTAAGTCTACAAACTCTTTTATCATTAACATCAAAATAACCATCAGGTAATGTCGTATAAATTGTTTCATCAAGATCACCATATAGGAAAGCATTGTTAATGTCAAGATGATATAATGGCCAATTCTGTTGAACAACCATGTTAATAAGTCATCTAATAGTAACAATTATAACAACAGGAAAAAAGGTTTCATCATAGTCAATCCCCTCTTTTTGGTTATAGCCCTTACAACTAACCTGGCCTTATACCTCTTAATCTCACCATTAGACTTATACTTGATTTTAAAGACCCATTTGCTTCCTATAGGTTTCTATTACTAGGTAACTCAGTAATTTCCAAGTATCATTATTTTATAAAGCATTCATTTCACTATTCATTACCTCAACCCAGTGTTGATCCTTACAAGCTTGCCAATAAGTTTTAGGTTCAACTGCTTTTTTAAGTCAGTTACAAAACAAAATTTTTCCAGAGCTTAAGTTAGCATAACTCACAAATCTTTCCAAACCAAACTTAACTTTTGAATCAACCACATAATCATTGTATCTGTTTGGAAAAACAGAAGATCTTTCAAATCTCCTTAAAGGTTGATTATTGTTTTGAGTATTATGTTCTACAACTGGACTATTATTGCTTTTATATATACCCTCAGAGTTAATGAATAATTCCTCAAGTGTTGCAGCCATCTCATTTATATTTGCAGACCTATTGGAACCATAAGAATGCCCCAAATCATTTTCAGAATGGTCAATAGTTGGACTGCCATAATATAAAGATTTGATGCCATCCCTTAAAGAGGTAGCATTATGATCAGATTTATCATTGGGTATGTTAAGATCCTCATATATAACTTCATCAAACAAGATTTTATGTAGAGTTAAAGTTTTCTCGTGTGTCCCCAAGAGACTAGAACCAATATCAATCATAGATAATTAATAAATCCCCACCACGCTACAACCACACCCCAAAGATTGGTTTGTCACAATGCATACGCTTACTAAATGCCAAGTAGTTTCTTTAAACTTGTGTAATTCAATAACTGAATAATAAGTTTTAGTACAATATATATAATGCTAAATGATCAAATGAGCTTGGCACAATATAAACAATTCTAACACTAAATTTCAGCAAAATATCATCCACAAATAGTAATAAATAAGCAACATCTGAAACCTGTTTTATAAATAAGCAAGGACGAGTCACATCTGCTGTGAGAAAAACCAATACGAGTAGCATAACTGACAAACCGTTGAAACCAGGAATGAGGTGCCTGTTTAAGGCCATATAACGGCCGCTGAGAAGACAAACATGATCAGGACACCGAGGATCTCGAAAACCATGAGGCTGATGCATATAAACAGTCTCAGATAAAGTACCATGGAGAAAAACATTCTTGACATCAAGCTGATGAACATACAAATGCCGAGAAGCAGCGAGACTGAGAATCATCCTAATAGTGGCCGGTTTAATCATCAGGCTAAATTCCTCATCATAATCAACACCTATATGTTGATTGTCCCCATTTGTGATGAGACAAGCCTTGTACCTTGATGCGTGGTTTTGCGACCTTACAACAGGTTTTACCTCTCGAGGGATCTCGAGAAGCTTGCAATCCCCACCAGGCAGTGTACCTGACCGATGTAGTATAGTGAAGTGGCAAGTAACGGGGGATTGATCGTTCTCTAGGGGAATAGTGTCGTTAGGATTGAAAAACTATTCTAGTAGGTCGAAGGGTGAGGGAAGATTCTTTTTGTATTTTTATATTTTTATGAAAGCAAGTAAAATCTTGGGTTTGAAGGAGTGGGCAGAATTAGTTGCTAGTCAACTAACCCAAATAACTACAGATGCAAATAAAATAAAATGACTGAAAATAAAAAGGTTGTGGAACTTATATGGGGAGAAATGTGTTTACTTAGATTTCCTTACTCCCTAACTATCTTTTACCGGTTGATTAGTGTGTATTAATTGCGTGGATGACGGGTGTATTCCTTAATACCAATCGTGGGGTGGCGTACGTACTTCCCCAACTCTATAAGCTCCTACTTCGCTCCTATGTCGAGCCGGCTAAGAAGCTCCTAACATGGGATCACTAGAATTCGCTCATGCATTAAATACAACCATAATAACCTTAGTACGCATTGATTCATGTTTCTTAAGACGTTCAAGCAAGTTACCGTATAGGAGGTTAGCCTAGTTTTCTTAAGCCTAACATCGATAAACAATCATCCAATACAATTAATAACACACCAACAACCAATAATCAATAGTTAGGTTTCATTAGATCTAAGCAAACACAAGATAAATCTAGCCTAGCATGTTAAATAAAAGACAAGAACAAGATATAATCAAACAACAGATAGACATATTGAATGATTAATTGATTACTTATCTTCAATTGAACATGGGAGATCCAAGGGTATAAAACCCTTAAAAATGGCAGAAAAATTGTCTAGGGTTTCTCCTCACAAAGTTGCACACTAATGACTAAAAATTATGAAAGTATATATAGGAAAACAGATCTGACGGCGTCACCCTTTGGGTCGTGACGCCGTCACCTCGCCGCGGTTAGGGTTTCTTGATGGCCTTCTTGACGCCGTCCCCCTTTAATCTTCCAAAATCCTCTCTGGCTTATCAAGGGTTGACGACCTTCTTGACGCCGTCCCCCTTTAATCTTTCAAAATCCTCTCTGGCTTATCAAGGGTTGACGGCGTCACATTGGGTCTTGACGCCGTCACAGGTACTTTCCAGCAGATTTTTGAGACTTTGTCGTTTTCTTCACTTTTATGCTCCAAAAACGTCCAAAATGCTTCCTTTTCCAGATTTCTTCTCCAAAGTACCTAAAATGACAAAAGGAACGATTTAGGGCAATATTTGATCAAATAAATACGATTTAGGGCTTAAATGACCCTCTAAAAGCGGTACACTTTTCGCTTCATCAAATACCCTTACACTTGAGATTTGCTTGTCCTCAAGCAAATGCGCTTTTATTCTAATCAAAATACAAGTTAGGGGTCATTTAACGCTAATATAAAAGTAATTACAACAAATAGTCGTTCCACTTTAATCATAATAAGCACGTAGATTACACACTAGCACCTCACAAGTAGTGTTTAGATACTCACATCTCTCAGGTGTCATAAAAGTATATCTCATAAATGAAAATGGATAATATCTCTCACTACCTGTCATAGCAAATAGATTACCATAGGCTTGGGAAAGGATCAGAAACCTCCTCCACTAGGCGTAAGCACCTAAGATAAACTATCAAAGAGGGCTTTTAAACGGGTTATAACGTTAGGTGTAGGGATATGATAAACACGGTTTTGTTGGATAAAGGATATTTTACTGGTGGCGAGTTAAAGATCTTGATTAATTACATGTACAATATGGCGTTGCTAAGCCAAGACTAGACTCAACTTAAGCTAATGAAAAAAATAACAAAAAGATAAAATAAACATAAAATGAAACGGGATGGTAGTCCGTATGTTTTTTCTACTTTTTTTTTTTTTTTTTTTTTTTTTTTTTTTTCATACACTCTTGCCCTACCATCCAAAATAATACATCATAGGGGCCTCGGTTCTCCCCTTACACTTGAACTTTTACATAACTTTACAATTAACAATTCTAATGACTCGAATTAAGATAATCGAAACACTTGGAGTACTTTTAAAATATTTAGCACATATGGGGGTAATAATGTTGTTCTTCCCCATTACTCCATTACACTAGTACTTTACCCATGAGTCCCAATCGTCCCAAAACAATATGTACAAGGATATGAATTGACTTAGCAACCATGTAATCAATTAGATAATTAAGTTGGGGTTTAAACAAATTTTGTCACAATAATGCACTAAAGATGAGTGCATACAAGGTAGGCTAAGGCGATTTGGGTGTACATTTAAGTGGGGTGTAAACAAATTCTTACTTTAAGTAAAATGCTTAAAGTTAGAAACGAAAAGATAGGCTCTGAGGGGTGTACTAGGGGTATCGTGTACTAAAAATGAGTACAACGCAAAGGGTATGGGAGAATTACTTGACCAATGTAGCCAACGTAATTATAACAAAAACACAGGTGTAAAACAATGGGTTAATCCTAATGCCTCTTATCATGTAGTAAATCTAACTACACGAATGTAGTCTCACTTGTGGCCTCGGAATGGTCCGAACGCAAGTTCTAGAATCTAAGTGCTACCGGTACACACATCATAGCATAAATGCTTTTCCAACCAATTCTAGGGGCGAACCTCACATATTTAGGGGTGGAAAATTTTTTAGTGGTACGGTTTTGTGCTAGTCATATAACTTCCTATCCATAAGACGCTCATTAAGACCAAAGTTTCACTCCTAAATGTTGTAAAAAAATTTAAATTTGGCACTAAAATTGCCCTAACAAGTATTTATCTCAGTTTTATTACACATCTACCATCAAACAAACAAAAATCAAGTGCAATTGTATTCTCTAAGGTATCGTACTTTACCCCCCTTACACTTAAGATGAACATTGTCCCCAATGTTCATTCAAAGGATGTAGAATTAAATAAGGTAAAAGAATGAAAACAAATACTTCCCTGATTCGTTCGATGTGGATAATCCGGTAACATGGTTAAATCCTCCTCCAAGAAAATGAACGTTGAAAGCTTCCCTTCCGAAATATAAATCATCTTCTTGTCCAATATAACCTGTTAAACCTGAGAAAACAAACACAAAAAACCCAAAGCATCAACCTGAACAAAGAAAACTCACAACTAGATGTAATTCCAGACTTAGAAATAAAAACAAAACGATTAAAGATATAATGCTTGTAGAATGAGTATTTGCAGATTTCCTGGAGTTTATAAAACTAAAGATTTAACAAAAACTTTATGACTCCGGTATAAACAGAACTCGCAAAATTTTTCAGAATTTATGTACCTGACGCCGTCAGGTTATAACTCCTGACGCCGTCAGAATGTTCCTGCAAAAATCTCATGTTAAGTTTCCGGAAAATTTCTGGAAAAACTTATGCCTTACTTCCTGGAAAATCCTGCAAAACATCATTGTAACACCCCGACCCGACAAGGGTAAAGATGTCACAAGTACATGGCTTCACATCAGATCATACATAACCTCCATAATTAAACAGCGGAAATTCAATGTAACATGAGACAGAAAATACATGAAATACAAAACAGAATACAAATGGAGAATAATCCAAAACAAAGCTTCACTCGTGAACACTCTTCCCAAATCCATAACCCAGCTCCTAGCTTAATACCTGCCGCGGGAAAAGAAACGCGGCTGAGCTACACGAGCTCAGTGAACAGATATAACGGTAACAAATAATAATCATGAAATAGGGAAACACGAAAGAAACCATACGATATAATGATGAGTTAAAAAAAGGAAGAACAGATCATGATATAATAATGAAGTAGGAAAGAACATGCAGAGATATCAGGAGTATAGAGTTGTACCATGAATACGAATGAGTAGAATAAAAGTCCCAACTAGCCCAACATAACCAACCCAGTACAGAATAAGTCCAAGGTTCCATAAAGCCCAACATGCCCAAGCCCAGTCCAGAATCCCATGAGGCCCAACATACCATGTCCATACAGAAATAAGTCCAGAAATATATCATGGGTGTCATGAGGGTAAGGGTCAGAAGTCCATGAGGTCTAGTGATACAGAAATCCTCTACGAGCCCAGAAACATGAACATGAAATCATAATCATACCGCCATGCTGAGAGATGTTCCTCTCACTAATCCCAGAAATCAGAAATATGGAGTGATCAGCTCCCAGAGTGTGAAAGACGTGTATCGCACACACCATCAGTCACCATGCATATCATAACATATCATAACATGAACATAATACAGAAATCAAATCTAGGATGCATCCATACGCCCCTGGTGGCCATAACTCCCAACACACCATAACATGATACAGAAAAGGGACGGGCCAGGTCATCACTCTCCTGACCTAGAGTCATGCCATCGGTGCATCGACTGACATGGACATGAAACCCTCATGCCTAGTGAGTGGCTCGTAGCATCAGACTGTAGGTCAATGGTCAAGTATAATTTATCCAGTATTTAATTGAGTTGCATAAGCCAATTACCATTTCATACTATCATAAATCCACCGTCATAGTTTCATAATTAGGGTTCATAATCAGAGGCTCATAATCAGAGATTCATAGTCAGAAATTCATAATCAGAAAAGTACATGTTCAGAAAGATTCATAATTAGGAAGTTCATAATCAGAGATGGTTCATATCCATGGTTCATAAGTAAGGTTCATAAGTAAGGTTCATGGTCAAGGTTTCATAATTGAAAGGTTCATATATCAAAGAATCATGTATAAGAAAGGTTCAGTACCAAGAGGTTCAATATTAAAAGGTCATGGCAAAGGTTCATAAACAGAAGAGTCATAACATCATGAAAGAAAAACAGACAAGGTTCACAGAATCAAAAGCATGGCAATGATATAGAAATCAGAAATGAGACGAAGGTCCTTACTAAATAAGGACAGAATATCTGTACCTTAGTGATCAAGTAAGCAAGTGAAATGGCAGACACAGATAAAACTTCTCCTCCTTGACACCTAGAGGAGTAGAGACAGAATTACTAAGGATCCCATTTTCATATTAAGTAACTTTCTATTTTTAGCAGGTTTCCATTTTTAGAAAGTTTCCATATTTAGTAAGTTGGATCAACATTCTTAGTTAAATCATTATTTCTGGAATTAGGGTATCTCTTATCACATTTACATATTAGGTCCTTAAGAATTCACAATTTACACTTTATACCCTTTAGTTTCAAAAGTTACACTTAAGACCCTTAATTTATCAAAGTTTCACAATGGTCACTCATTTTATCATATTATAAGAATGTATCCTCAATCTTATATAATTTACACAATAGGTCCCTCTAGATTTCAAAGTTGCATATTTAGTCCCTTAATTTATAATTTCAACCTTATATTATTAATAATTACATATTAACCCATTAAATCACCAAATTAACACATAACCCCCTGAATGTATTATTTTACTCAAAACAGCACCAACTTTCCAGAAATTACAAGTTTAGTCCCTCCATTTAATTATTTTATAATTCGAACCATAATAAAACCCTAAAAACATTTTAACCCTCTAAAATACAAAAATGACATTAGACCCCTTCCTTTTATATTTTTCCCAGCAAGTACATGATCTAAATTAAGTTTTAAAACTGACCCACAAGTTTTAGAAATTACAAAACACACCCTTAACTTTTAAAAACCCACGATATGACTTTTATCTTTACACAAATCAAACCCTAACCTAACCAATTCATTTACTAATCATTACTCTTCATTAATGGCCAAGAATAAACCCTAATTCATATACAAAAACCCTAGCTCGATCGATTTACAATTTTCCCAAAGTTTTTCTTTTATTCTTTTTAATTTCTTAAAAATCGGTAAAACTAAATAAATCAAGAATATTTATTTTAGGCCTTAACAATTCGAAATATAATTTTTCCCAGATTAGTATGATCATATGGAGTCCAAATAAAATAAATATGAAGCCTCAAAAATTCGAATTGAATTATTTAGGGTTTATACACGTTTTTAAGATTTAATTCACAAATAATTGTTAGATCATGCATGGATCGACTTTTACATTTTATTTGGTGTTCATAACATATATAGGGTCTGAGAAAAATACCAAATCAAGATTTGAACGTGTAGAACGAGACGCACGATTTAATATGTACGCGAATAGCCAAAATGCACCATAAATCACCACGACTTCAAAAACGATCTTTCGGGTTGAATTAAACAAGAATTTTCGAAAACCCTTGAATCCGGCCACCACAATTCGAAGTATTATTTTTCTAGGACTCTTTAGATGATGCTTAATCACAGAAAATTGAGTGTGGAATTTTAGGATGATCGAATGGGGCTATGCAATTTAATTTGTGTGTGTGTATTACTCGGCAATTTAGGGTTTTGAAAGGAATTGTGTGTGATTGATATAAATTATGAATTGGCTGGTCAAAGGGGAGTTTAATGGACATAAATTTCGGAATTATGTCAAAGGAAATAATTGCCTTGCTTAATTACCTTTAATGTCTTTTATTTCCCTTAATTTCTTTCATTTAAATCATAGAATTTGTATTTAATTTACATTAGGCGCCCAAGGGCATTTTAGTAATTTTATTGGCTTGTTTAAATGTTAAATGAAGTTTCTAAAATTATTTGGGACCATAACTTGTTCGTTGCTAGAAGTTTGGAATTTATTTTGTGCTTTACATATGTTTTATTCATATTTTAAATTCTCAGGGGCAATTTGGTCATTTTACATGTTATAGAATTTCAGGTATTACAACTTCTTCCCCACTAACAAAAAAAATTTCGTCCTCGAAATTTGCAGGGACATAGAGGAGCGAACATGACAGAAATGAGACAGAACATGCCGGATCAGATAAGCGTTACTTGCAGCAGATTTGGAATAGTTTAGCAGAATGGATCTTAACGTAAGATGACGGAGATAAACAGATGGAGTAAATTCTCTTAAGGTAGAGCAAAATGAAGTACATACTTGGTGTCTTCCATCGGATCATGATCATAAAATACTCAAAACAAATCAAGCCAAAATCTCAGAATTCAACTTGGAATGGAATTATTAGATCAAAATCCAAAATATTCGTACGAAAATCAAGAGAAAGTCAATGCGTCACAAACGGAAAGGAAACATGCGTATCAAATCATTCAAACAAACAGAAGGAAACAAATCATGCAGGCGATCTCTTCAGGCTGAGGCAGGAGTCGCATCGGCAGGGTTCTTCTTGTCATCCTCGAGGTTGTCCACGTTGCGGGGCTGGATTCGTACCACTCCATTCTCCTCAATGAAGTTGGGGCACTTGCCTGCGTACCGAATGACCGCTCCATCTTTGTAGATCACCTGGGTGGAGTACTCTAGCACTTCTGCTCCATCTTTGTTCACTATAGTCAGCTCCTCCTCGATATAACACGGCCATATACTAGCAGGAATTAACCTCCTCTTTGCCGTTCTCCATATCTTCCCAATCTTCCTGTTGCCGGTGGGATAAACGATAGTCCATCGTTGCTTTTTCCGTGCGGAGTACTCTCGAGCGCGCGTGGACACCATCTACACGATTAGCAGAACGATCAGAAGGAGTATATTGATGACAAAATAGAATACGAAAGGTGTCGACATGAGCAAGTGGGATAACAGAAACAACGGAAGAGAGTGCGCGGACGGAAACCTAATGTCTACCCAGATCCTCACAGGTCAAATGGCCTAAGCCGAAGGTTTTCGGGTGCCTGTAGTCTCTGATACCATAAATTGTAACACCCCGACCCGACAAGGGTAAAGATGTCACAAGTACATGGCTTCACATCAGATCATACATAACATCCATAATTAAACAGCGGAAATACAATGTAACATGAGACAGAAAATACATGAAATACAAAACAGAATACAAATGGAGAATAATCCAAAACAAAGCTTCACTCGTGAACACTCTTCCCAAATCCATAACCCAGCTCCTAGCTTAATACCTGCCGCGGGAAAAGAAACGCGGCTGAGCTACACGAGCTCAGTGAACAGATATAACGGTAACAAATAATAATCATGAAATAGGAAACACGAAAGAAACCATACGATATAATGATGAGTTAAAAAAAGGAAGAACAGATCATGATATAATAATGAAGTAGGAAAGAACATGCAGAGATATCAGGAGTATAGAGTTGTACCATGAATACGAATGAGTAGAATAAAAGTCCCAACTAGCCCAACATAACCAACCCAGTACAGAATAAGTCCAAGGTTCCATAAAGCCCAACATGCCCAAGCCCAGTCCAGAATCCCATGAGGCCCAACATACCATGTCCATACAGAAATAAGTCCAGAAATATATCATGGGTGTCATGAGGGTAAGGGTCAGAAGTCCATGAGGTCTAGTGATACAGAAATCCTCTACGAGCCCAGAAACATGAACATGAAATCATAATCATACCGCCATGCTGAGAGATGTTCCTCTCACTAATCCCAGAAATCAGAAATATGGAGTGATCAGCTCCCAGAGTGTGAAAGACGTGTATCGCACACACCATCAGTCACCATGCATATCATAACATATCATAACATGAACATAATACAGAAATCAAATCTAGGATGCATCCATACGCCCCTGGTGGCCATAACTCCCAACACACCATAACATGATACAGAAAAGGGACGGGCCAGGTCATCACTCTCCTGACCTAGAGTCATGCCATCGGTGCATCGACTGACATGGACATGAAACCCTCATGCCTAGTGAGTGGCTCGTAGCATCAGACTGTAGGTCAATGGTCAAGTATAATTTATCCAGTATTTAATTGAGTTGCATAAGCCAATTACCATTTCATACTATCATAAATCCACCGTCATAGTTTCATAATTAGGGTTCATAATCAGAGGCTCATAATCAGAGATTCATAGTCAGAAATTCATAATCAGAAAAGTACATGTTCAGAAAGATTCATAATTAGGAAGTTCATAATCAGAGATGGTTCATATCCATGGTTCATAAGTAAGGTTCATAAGTAAGGTTCATGGTCAAGGTTTCATAATTGAAAGGTTCATATATCAAAGAATCATGTATAAGAAAGGTTCAGTACCAAGAGGTTCAATATTAAAAGGTCATGGCAAAGGTTCATAAACAGAAGAGTCATAACATCATGAAAGAAAAACAGACAAGGTTCACAGAATCAAAAGCATGGCAATGATATAGAAATCAGAAATGAGACGAAGGTCCTTACTAAATAAGGACAGAATATCTGTACCTTAGTGATCAAGTAAGCAAGTGAAATGGCAGACACAGATAAAACTTCTCCTCCTTGACACCTAGAGGAGTAGAGACAGAATTACTAAGGATCCCATTTTCATATTAAGTAACTTTCTATTTTTAGCAGGTTTCCATTTTTAGAAAGTTTCCATATTTAGTAAGTTGGATCAACATTCTTAGTTAAATCATTATTTCTGGAATTAGGGTATCTCTTATCACATTTACATATTAGGTCCTTAAGAATTCACAATTTACACTTTATACCCTTTAGTTTCAAAAGTTACACTTAAGACCCTTAATTTATCAAAGTTTCACAATGGTCACTCATTTTATCATATTATAAGAATGTATCCTCAATCTTATATAATTTACACAATAGGTCCCTCTAGATTTCAAAGTTGCATATTTAGTCCCTTAATTTATAATTTCAACCTTATATTATTAATAATTACATATTAACCCATTAAATCACCAAATTAACACATAACCCCCTGAATGTATTATTTTACTCAAAACAGCACCAACTTTCCAGAAATTACAAGTTTAGTCCCTCCATTTAATTATTTTATAATTCGAACCATAATAAAACCCTAAAAACATTTTAACCCTCTAAAATACAAAAATGACATTAGACCCCTTCCTTTTATATTTTTCCCAGCAAGTACATGATCTAAATTAAGTTTTAAAACTGACCCACAAGTTTTAGAAATTACAAAACACACCCTTAACTTTTAAAAACCCACGATATGACTTTTATCTTTACACAAATCAAACCCTAACCTAACCAATTCATTTACTAATCATTACTCTTCATTAATGGCCAAGAATAAACCCTAATTCATATACAAAAACCCTAGCTCGATCGATTTACAATTTTCCCAAAGTTTTTCTTTTATTCTTTTTAATTTCTTAAAAATCGGTAAAACTAAATAAATCAAGAATATTTATTTTAGGCCTTAACAATTCGAAATATAATTTTTCCCAGGTTAGTATGATCATATGGAGTCCAAATAAAATAAATATGAAGCCTCAAAAATTCGAATTGAATTATTTAGGGTTTATACACGTTTTTAAGATTTAATTCACAAATAATTGTTAGATCATGCATGGATCGACTTTTACATTTTATTTGGTGTTCATAACATATATAGGGTCTGAGAAAAATACCAAATCAAGATTTGAACGTGTAGAACGAGACGCACGATTTAATATGTACGCGAATAGCCAAAATGCACCATAAATCACCACGACTTCAAAAACGATCTAAAAATCATGATTCGGGTTGAATTAAACAAGAATTTTCGAAAACCCTTGAATCCGGCCACCACAATTCGAAGTATTATTTTTCTAGGACTCTTTAGATGATGCTTAATCACAGAAAATTGAGTGTGGAATTTTAGGATGATCGAATGGGGCTATGCAATTTAATTTGTGTGTGTGTATTACTCGGCAATTTAGGGTTTTGAAAGGAATTGTGTGTGATTGATATAAATTATGAATTGGCTGGTCAAAGGGGAGTTTAATGGACATAAATTTCGGAATTATGTCAAAGGAAATAATTGCCTTGCTTAATTACCTTTAATGTCTTTTATTTCCCTTAATTTCTTTCATTTAAATCATAGAATTTGTATTTAATTTACATTAGGCGCCCAAGGGCATTTTAGTAATTTTATTGGCTTGTTTAAATGTTAAATGAAGTTTCTAAAATTATTTGGGACCATAACTTGTTCGTTGCTAGAAGTTTGGAATTTATTTTGTGCTTTACATATGTTTTATTCATATTTTAAATTCTCAGGGGCAATTTGGTCATTTTACATGTTATAGAATTTCAGGTATTACAATCATTATGACTCGATACAAGCATTTGACTCAAACAATTACTAATATACATGTTCATTTAATATTGTTGTGGTTCATGCTCAATTTCGTTCTTATAAACAAATTTGGGTCTCCCCTTACACTTAGCTTTTGCAAAATACCTTTATATGTAATTAAGACGAAGTTAAAAACAAAATAAAGCATTTTCACAATTTATTTTGAACCATGATCCACAAACAATAAAAATAAAACATGCATACGGAAACAAATAAAATCAAATAAACAAACAAACACACAAATAAATAAAGCTTGGGTTGCCTCCCAATAAGCGCTTGTTTTTGTTCGAGTCACGAGCCTGACTCTACCCTTATTTAACGGAAATAGGGGAGGTTTTCCCTACACTTAGGATTAAGTGTGGGTGAAAGTAGCGATACACACCCTTAGGGTGGAAATATGCCACGTGAGGTGAAGGGGGTGAGTGAATGGCTTCCTTCATCCTAAAACTACCCGGATAATATGGGTTGATGGGTGGGTCGGTTCCTCTTTTGTCTCCTAGAAATGTATCTAAGGATGGAAAGTTGTGTAAAGGTTGAGGTTCCGGTTCATCAACACTAGGAAATTCCCTAGAACTAAGAGTAAGGTTATCACTATAAGTATTCAAACCTATATCCTCTAGTGGTGCTTGGTCCAAGGATTCTACCTCCATCGGGATTCCTAAAGTCTCTTCTACTTCTTCCGGGTAAGTCACGGGCGGTGTGGGTGCCTCAAATGATGGTGGGTTTTGTGGAGTACTTGGTGGACTTGGATTTTCTACTTTATCCTCCATCTTATCTTGATTACCTATGTGCTTATTATGTGATTTGTTGAAGTCTATCCCCAACATGCACCTAGGTATCTCGAATCCTTTTCTATTCATCTCAAATTCTTGGTCCGATTCATAAGAATCATTCTCAATAACTTGATCACTATGTTTCATTTGCCTAAAGGATTCTTCATACTCATCATATGTCTTGGTGAAAGCTAATCCAAGCATGCACCTAGGTAGTTCAACATTAACCATCTCACAATCTTGGTCGGGTTCATAAGAAACTATCCTAGGTGAAGGCTCATATGGTGCATAGGTTTCACTTAGTGAGGTATTTTGAGGGTTTGATGGGGCTCCTAAGGTGATTTCCTCAAAAGTTTTATGCACTTGGTCTCTTTTCTCAAGGTACTCACTAAAATCTATGTAAGATCCTGTTCTCATTACTTCATTCCACCATCTTGATTTATCCAAATTAGTAAAATTATATTTCTTCATGTAAAACTCTAGTCGCGGATTTGGTAGATTCACGTTCTCCATAATGGCGAACGGAAGAGTCAATGGAAAAACTTTACGAACAAAAGCACAAAGAAAAGATAGACTACGAGAAAGCTAATAAAAAGAAAATAAAAATCTCACTAGATAGGAATCTAATGAGTAGACCTAATAAAAATAAAATTTCAACCTAAACAATAACTATTCCCCGGCAGCGGCGCCAAAAACTTGATGCGTGGTTTTGCGACCTTACAACAGGTTTTACCTCTCGAGGGATCTCGAGAAGCTTGCAATCCCCACCAGGCAGTGTACCTGACCGATGTAGTATAGTGAAGTGGCAAGTACCGGGGGATTGATCGTTCTCTAGGGGAATAGTGTCGTTAGGATTGAAAAACTATTCTAGTAGGTCTAAGGGTGAGGGAAGATTCTTTTTGTATTTTTATATTTTTATGAAAGCAAGTAAAATCTCGGGTTTGAAGGAGTGGGCGGAATTAGTTGCTAGTCAACTAACCCAAATAACTACAGATGCAAATAAAATAAAATGACTGAAAATAAAAAGGTTGTGGAACTTATATGGGGAGAAATGTGTTTACTTAGATTTCCTTACTCCCTAACTATCTTTTACCGGTTGATTAGTGTGTATTAATTGCGTGGATGACGGGTGTATTCCTTAATACCAATCGTGGGGTGGCATACGTACTTCCCCAACTCTATAAGCTCCTACTTCACTCCTATGTCGAGCCGGCTAAGAAGCTCCTAACATGGGATCACTAGAATTCGCTCATGCATTAAATACAACCATAATAACCTTAGTACGCATTGGTTCATGTTTCTTAAGACGTTCAAGCAAGTTACCGTATAGGAGGTTAGCCAGTTTTCTTAAGCCTAACATCGATAAACAATCATCCAATACAATTAATAACACACCAACAACCAATAATCAATAGTTAGGTTTCATTAGATCTAAGCAAACATAAGATAAATCTAGCCTAGCATGTTAAATAAAAGACAAGAACAAGATATAATCAAACAACACATAGACATATTGAATGATTAATTGATTACTTATCTTCAATTGAACATGGGAGATCCAAGGGTATAAAACCCTTAAAAATGGCATAAAAATTGTCTAGGGTTTCTCCTCACAAAGTTGCACACTAATGACTAAAAATTATGAAAGTATATATAGGAAAACAGATCTGACGGCGTCACCCTTTGGGTCGTGACGCCGTTACCTCGCCGCGGTTAGGGTTTCTTGATGGCCTTCTTGACGCCGTCCCCCTTTAATCTTCCAAAATCCTCTCTGGCTTATCAAGGGTTGACGACCTTCTTGACGCCGTCCCCCTTTAATCTTTCAAAATCCTCTCTGGCTTATCAAGGGTTGACGGCGTCACATTGGGTGTTGACGCCGTCACAGGTACTTTCCAGCGGATTTTTGAGACTTTGTCGTTTTCTTCACTTTTATGCTCCAAAAACGTCCAAAATGCTTGCTTTTCCAGATTTCTTCTCCAAAGTACCTAAAATGACAAAAGGAATGATTTAGGGCAATATTTGATCAAATAAATACGATTTAGAGCTTAAATGACCCCTTAAAAGCGGTACACTTTTCGCTTCATCATACCTACTTAAAGATCCATCCGCAAAATACTTGTGCTTATACAACCACATTGAATGAAAAATGTTCACGTCAGATGGTCGAGGCAAAAGAACCCAAGTATTATTTTTAATTAAAGAATATTATTCATCAAGCATAGTATGTTGCCAATTAGGATCTTTGATTGTAAGAGTGTATGACTTTGGAACGGGAGAAATGGTAGACACATGACAATTATAACGGAGATTCTTTTTATTAGTACCAACATGGAAACGTGTAATCATGGGTGTGATGTTTGGTTTGGTGGTAGAAGGGAGATGAGTAGTTGGGTCAGGAGTAACCGCTATGGGAGTTCGGTCGACTGAAAAAGGTGGTGTTGGGCTGGTATAAACTGGTGTGGTGGCTGGCAGTGGTATTTGGAATAGGAGTTGGGCCAGTGATATTTAGGTTACGAGTTGCTTGTCAGAGAATATGGTGTGTCGTTATTTATGGTGGTGGATGGTAAAATATTTAATAGGTATGTGGCCATGTAAAGGGCTTCGATCCAAAAATGAGGTGGAAGATGGGCTTGGAATAGTAAGGTACGAATAAGGTTGTTTGTAGTCTCAATCATACATTTGGATTTACCATTTTTTGTTGAGAGGTACGGGGGCACGAGAAACGTGTATGGATGTCGTGTTTGGTAAATAATCGGTGAAATATGGTGTTATTAAACTCACCACCATGGTTACATTGAAAAGCTTTAATTTCCTTATTAAATTGAGTTTTTACAAGAGAACAAAATTCAACAGTCTTAGCAAAAGTGTTAGATTTGTTACACAAATGATATACCCATAAGTTATGAGAATGACGGTCCAAAAAAAAGAACACAACATTTAATGTTACTTTGACTCAGAAGTGGGGAAGTCCACAATTCTGAATGCACAATATCAAAAGCATACAGTACCGAAAACAGAATGAAAGCCTCACATGCTTGCCAAGTTGACAAGCATGAAATGTAAGGAGACTTCACTTTATTATATAAAATAGCATTATTAGAAAGTAAAGAACGTAACATTTCATTTCCCGGATGTCTAAGTCGTTGGTGCCACGTGTGATGACTAGCAAGAAAAGCTTGTGGGTAGGATGTAGGCGAGGTGACAGGATACAGGTCTTTGGTGCTATCACATCAGAGGAGAATTTTTCGAGTCAAATAATAAAATCATAAAATTAAATAGAAACTTATTGTCACGGGTAAATTGACAAACAAAAATTAAATTTTTTACAATCTGAGGAGTAATTAAAAGATTATGAAGGTGAAGATGACGGTGAGGATTAGGCAACAAGCTATGGCCCGTTTTGGTGACGGGTATGGATTTACTGTCACCAACAAAGACAGACGCGTTAAGCTTGTGATTGGTTTCGCAAGAGCTCATATTGAGCTAGCAATTGTTGTTGTGCTTGGGCAATTTGAAGTACGTAATTGGTTATGTCCCAATCTTTAAAGTACATTTGAACAATTATAGTTGCTACTAAATTGTGCATTAACCATGATAGGAAATTTGGCAAAAATAAAAAGAAAGAAAGAAAGAAAAAAAAAAACCGATCGGTTGGTCGGTCTGTCAATGTATGTAGGAAGATGGATTAATTCAACAAGGAATCAAACAAAATTAATGCAACACGCACGTCCCTTATGATTTAAGGGAATTGATTGTCACACTTTCATTTCTTATTTGCACACTCAAATGTATAAACTGATAAAATAGTATATAATAAATGTACAACTGCTTATTGCATAGATTGATGCGTACAAATAAAAAAAGAAAGTGTGCAAATCACCTCTTATGATTTACGAGACAGTTGTAACTTTGTAAGCGATAGTGAATTGTGACAGAAAGTCAAAACCTATAACAACTTAAAATACTATAACAAAGAATTAAGTATTATTTTTGTATGGTGGTAGTTTTGTGAACAAGATTAATGCACAAACATTAATTAAAGGGTTTGATTTTTTGTTGTAAAAGGTTGCAGCAGGAAATTTTATGGCGGAAGGGACGATTATTTTGTGAGAAAACATTAGGATCTTTGTGAATACTTTTGGCATTTCTCTGATACCATGTAAATTTGTGTAATTCGATAAATGAATAATAAATTTGAATACAATATATAAAGTTAAATGATCAAACGGGTCAAGATGTGAATTGTTTTTTAGTAATAATGTGAGGGTAATAATGTAAGGCCTGTCGGCCACCTAGTAGTGCGGTAGGTGTAAATTATTAGTGTGCAATAATGTAGGATGTGAACTATTCCTCCTACTTTATCTCTGTATAAATAGAGGCCTAGCATCAGTAATGAAAGTATGAGTTTTTGAGTTGAAAACCATCGTGTTTTGTGAGATTAAATTCTCTCTCTATCTGTTGAAGCATCGTCTTCTGAATAGCAGATTCATCTATTGAAACGAGAAGTAATCGTTTTTTAATAGCAGATTGCTACCTATCCTATCCATCATTCATTATCATTCAAAGAATCACAATGATTCATTAAGAAAAGCCAAACCATACATCGCCTTTATCATCAATCATTTACTTTAAATGAATCATTCGTTACAATTCGAATTCATCTATCAATATTATATTCACCATTCATCAATCATTCACCAATCATCCGTTCAATTCATACGCAAAATGAATTCAATTTCATATAAACCAAACGGACACATAGACCTACAGTTCAACAACTATCGATCATCATTCAATTCATTCACTAAAATTGCATGTATTTTTCGCCCGTGATTTCCGCAGTATTTCTGGTATCAGAGCAAGAACAAAGATCTATGTTAGGAATTAATTATCAAGGAAGAACAAGGAAGAGCAAGAAAGAGCAAGGAAAGAGCTATGTTAAGGAGTTATGTCGATAATTAAAAAGATCAAGAAGAAAGAAGTTATATCAAGAAAAAAGAATCGAGATCAACAGCCATGTCGAGAACCAATCACTCATCAAGAAGAATTAATTTGCATCATATGCAGGTATAATTTAATAACTTTAAAAAATATATATATTCTATAATTTATTAGATATTAGTAAAGAATATAAATGTCAAATTCATCAACTATTAGTAAAGAAGATATTTCTATTATTCATGAAAATGAAGATGAAACAGGATTTATGTTAGATACTATTATTAATAGAACAGCTATTAGAAGATCAAATTTTAAACTATCAGAAAAACATAATTTTGATTATTCAAGATCGCTTAAAAAATTATTTTCACGAAAAAATATAATATATTTTGAAAAAATTATTAGAGAAGAACCAATTCCTATTGAACAAACAAAAGGAGATATTATTATTCCTATAATTAATAAACAACAAATAAACAATCGAATAAAACAAATGAATGAAAAAGATAGAAATAAAATAGCATATATTTATATATCAACCATACAAGTAATATTAAAAAGTATGTTTATGGGTTGTAACACACCTATTGAACTATAATTAAGAGATGATAGAATTATTGATAAAGAAGAAAGTATTATTGCTAGAGGCAAAGGAAACTCAGCCGAAGGTAAAATAAAATTTGATGTTAATATACAAATGGGATTAAGTTTAAAAGATAAAGATATAAATAAAACTATTACTATTAGATATGAACTATTAAGAAGAACATTTATGTACAAAGGAAATCATCCTTTTACAGTCACATATCAAATAAACTATGCACTCACTAATTCATATCATAGTATAACTTTTAAAACAAACGATAGAATTTATATTGATAAACTTTTTGAACCATTACTCAGTCTTGAAGCACCAAATCTATTTTCAAAACATAAATATATTGAAAGAACTAGAAAATCAACATCAGATATACCATGTGATATATCATCAGTATGGATACCACAAATTGAAAAACCAATTTCAGTAACAACTGGAGAATCTTCTAATACTAAAGATGAAAAACTAAAAGAAATAAAAGAAATGAAAGAAATGATACGATCATTAAGTCAAAGAATATGAGCGACACAAACTTATAAATAAAAATCAAATATATAATGGACTCAGGATTACAAAAAAGACTATTACAAAAAAGGTTAAGAGATTTAGAAGAAGATATAAGAGAAATATCGCTTACAATAGATCATTTACTAACTAGAATAAGATTAAGAAACCCCTACTAAAGTCTAAAAGTAATGACTAGGACATTAGCATATGAAAGAAAAAGATTAGAATATACAACAGAACTATTACTAAGAGAAAAAAGAAATGCGATAATTTGTTAGAAGAAAATGAATCATATTTCTGAAAATCTTTTCGATCAAAAAAATAAATATTGAGAATAATAAAAATATTATATCATTCGAACCATTTATACCATATAATCGAACCCTATTCAAAATACCTCAGAATTTACCAAAAGGAACGTCATATAATATTAATATAATAAATGACGAAGATAAAAATCAAACTATTGGAGAAAAAGTAGATACACTAATTTCAACACTTAATAATATAATTGAAACATTAAGTTTTTTAATACTTAGACAATTACCAGAAATGTCAAAAACAATACAAGAAAAGTTAAATAATATACAGATATTATTAAATAAGAAGACAGAATAATTCGAAAACTTAGAACAAAATCTAGTAAGTATAATTGAACAACTATTAAATATAGTCGATACCCAAGAACAAGATAAAGATATTACTATTACCAAAATAAAAGAAACGTTATTAAAAAAGTCAACTCTTAAAATTGTTCCACCATTACGAATAACTGTTGTTCCCTTAGCACACCGAGTAATAACAATTAAGTTAAACTAAGTGAGCTTATGACTGAGATCAATGTAAATAATATTTCTAACAGTTATAATACGTGAATATAAAAACACAATATTTTTCAACGTTTAAATTCTTATTAGAAATAATTCCAAGAATCTATTACCCAAGTGTTTTGCGGAACAAACACTTGGGATTGAATAGAAAAGGGTTTATGGTGTCTCCTATCGAAACTCAAGTTTTGCTTGAGTGGTAACAATATACCCACTGAGCTATCTCAGTGAGTTGTATACTCTTTGTAGGAGAGAAGTTACTTTGTAAAAGTTCTAAGCTTTCAATATACAAAGCACACATAACTTCTCTCCATCTGATCTATTTATACACAAGTAATCTAAGTATAAGTGATTAAAATATTACAAGTTGTTGAGGTAGCGTGTCTGACAATTACAAACAGTAATTGTCATTTTCAAGAACCAATAGGAATGGGCTAATAAGACTTTGGGAGTTGTTGGGTGACACTCCATGACTTTTAGCCGCAATAGGGAAGGTTCGTATCTGACAAGATAAGAGTGTTTGGTCTGACACTCTTATCTTCTCAGATCTTTCCCTATTGTTCCCGCCTATTCTTCAGGCATTGGTTCCTCAGTCTTCAATCACTTTAATGTTGTTGAGGAGACTGGGGTTCAGTGAGTTCTTGTCCAACACTCACTGAACCATCATCTTCTTCTTTGGCTTAAGTCCTACTCAGGGAGTACCGCCTTCCTGAGAGTGAGTCCTTTATTGAACTCGCCTTAAGCATCCTGAAGATGACTCACTGAGAGGTTGTTCTCTCAGTGACTTGAATTGTTCTCGGTTTAGCAAACACTTGGCTTAATTTGTGTTCAAATCCTGTTTAAGATAATTGGGTGTTTTACGAACCCAACAATCTCCCCCTATTTGGATATAAATTATGCCTAAGTGTTTTGATCAGTATGAGTGAGCTAAAGTCTTCTGCTCATACTGAATGTACTAGAAAATAAATAAGGATATTGATATAACAAAACGTTCATCAATTTATTCATATCATTACAAGTCCTATCATTCTAAGTACAAAATACTCAAGGTTCCTGAATGAGACCCATGAGTTCCAGTTTAGCCTTCTTTGACATCAACACCTCTTTATCAGGTCGTTCCTTCATCATTTGATCCATCAACCTGACAAACTCCTCATTATTAGGATTCCTGATATTAAGCGCCATTAGTTTGTAAGCAAGGAGTGTTGTCGTTTCCACTTTATCGATGTCAGAGACTCTTTGAAAGGCTTCCTGACCAAATTCATCCACAAAGAAGATACCATACTCAGGTTCCTTGATGACCAGGTTGGGACGGAACTTGACTCCCTGGGGAGTAATCCTGTTGCAGTGAAGTGCAGCTATGTATTGTTCATGTTCAAGAGCCACATATTTTCTTTTCTTCCCGGTCTTCTGAGTAAGTTCATGGATAGCCAGTCCCTGAGAAGCAAGTGCCCTATCATGGTCAATTCCGAGACTCTTGGCCACTCTTGCGAGTTCCTCATACTTGGCACTCAGAGACTTGATAAGGTTTGGGGCATTCTTGCTTGAGGTTTTCTTCCTTAGGATGGGCATCATCATATCCCATTCTCTTAACCCATAGTCTGAAAATTTGATTGTTGGAAGGTGTTCAGACTTTCTTGGACCTCTATGTATCGTTGTGCTCAAGGGTTTGGTGTTGTGAATGGTGATGTCAGTGATAGTGCCTTCATCCTTGGTTTTGGTCATGTGCCATACATACCTCTCGTATGTTTTCTGCCTCCTTTCTTCCTTAAGTTTGGCTTGTTTGTTGTGTTCCTTAAGGAGTTCAGCCTGAAGCTTGAGAAACTCATCCCCTTTGATTTCCTTTTTCTCAGACTCCTTGATCACTTCTTTGGCAACCTTAGAAATTTCAGACCTGTTGAGTTCCTGTTCTTTCTCTTGGTCCTTCCTGAGATCTTCTTGGTGTAAGATTTCAGCAAGTTCTTCATGAGTCCCATAGACCCTTCTCCCATCCTCTAAATCAACATAGAACGGTGCATCAGGATCTGCACGTCTTTCAGTTGAAGCCTTGACTAAGCGTGCTTCAGGAGGAGTGTTTGTTTCAGTCACCATGATTTTCTTCCCTTTGTCAATGGGAGGGGGTTGACTGGTGGATGTCTTAGGGACAGTTACCAAAGCAGAAGTAGGATCAGGGATCGGATCATCATCATTTTTCTCCCCCTCAGCAGATGGTGGAACTTCAGTGGAGACACCTGCTGACTAAGGAGTTGGAGGAGCATGAGAGTCCTGAAGAATAGATAGGATGTTTGAGACCATAGACTTTGTCTCAGAAGTCTCATTCTTCATAGCACTTAATTCGGCAGCCATTTCCTTTTGGTGGGTGTTGAGTTCAGTGACTTGGGTGGTGTAGTGGGTGACCAGCTCATTATGTGTTGTTGAGAGCTGCTCAAAGGCTGAAGAGATTCTGATCAGGTGCTCCTTGGATGCAATGATAGCCTGATGAATGGACTCTTGTTGTGTCCTTAGACCTTGAAGATCTACCCCCTGAAGGAGCTTTAGAAGCTCAGTAATGTTGGTGGAAGTGGACGCCTGAGAGGCCAAGTATGCATCCAGTCTTTTGACAAAGGTGGGATCATCTGTAAGATGTTCTTGGACTGATTCAATAGCCTTGAGGATGTTGGAGAGTTCCTGATGCTGTCCAGTGGCTATTTCATCTACAGATTTGTTCAGGTCGCCAAGTTGTTTATTAGTGAGATTAGCGGCCTGAAGAATCTTTGCCTGAGATTCTTCTACTGAAGCCCTGAAGTCAGCATAGGAGGCTGCCACTTCAGTGTGCTTATCCCATTGCTCATCCGTAAGTATATTGTAAAGACCTTCATTGGCTTTGCGAAGGAATTTGGCCTTTTGCCTTTCAGAAGCCGGACGAGCATGGTCATACTTTTGTAACCACTCAGGAGTGGCTGAAGCACCTGATGATGATGATGAGGTTGATGGGGAACTGGGTGGTTGATCCTCAGGAGGAGGAGAAGAATGTTGTTGCTCAGAGGGCTAAGGAGGGTTTAATTGACTCTCCATTTCCTCCTCAGCATCAGGGATATCATCATCACCAAAATCAATCTCCTCCTCTGACTCATCAGCCAACAAATTTTCATAGTCAGCCAGAGAAGGAGCCTTCAGGATATCCGGCTCCCCCTCAGAAGAGGGCTCACCTTCGTTGTGGCCAGGTTCTGACTCTTTTGTCATAATAACTGGTGGGGTTTGACCAGCCTGACTAGTCATAATAACTGGGGGGGTTTGCCTAGCCTGACTTTTAGGGTCAGTTCCCGAGAGAACAAAAGTACCTGAGATGCCTGAGGTGGGTTTGGGTTTCGTATCGGTGGGTGGTTTATATCCCTCCGAGTCTTTGTCCCCCTGAGCGCCTTCATCCACTGATGGGTATTTTCCAGTGGAATCATGAGGCACTCCTTGTGAAGATGTATGAACCCCCTTCCCATCAGGATTGGTCTGTCCTTTTGGGGATTTAGGGTCCTGAACTCCCTGAGACCCTGAGTGTGATTGCTCAGGGATGTTAGCAGGATGTGAGTGGGTATGGGTCCCCTTCTCAGTGGAGTAGTGCTGCCCCACTGAGGATATAGAACCCTGTACTTCCTCAGGCTCTGATTGTGATTTATCAGTGCTTTCATTGGGATGTGAATGGGTGGATGTTCCTGATCCCTCTGACTTGTTTATGTCAAAGGAAACATGCGGAAAGGGTATTTCCGAGGACACTGAGGATGATTTCCCAGTGACCTCCATTGACGGTTGTTTTGTGGTCAGAAGGGTCTCTGTAGTGGGTATCTCAGAGGTCTGGGCCACAATGTTAAGGGTGCCTGAGGCAACAGTCTCAGTGACGAGTGGTTTAGGTCTAACCACTTTACTGGACTGTCCCCCTTTCTTCTTCTTCACCTTCTTGGTTGGTGAAGGTACTGGGGAGCTAGCATTCTCACCCTGAATGACTACTAACATGTAGTTGGTCAGGGCGGTGGGTTGTGCCTCAATGATGTCACTACTAAAATTGGTCTTATGCAAGACG
Organism: Artemisia tridentata subsp. tridentata; assembly: GCA_021014915.2. Taxonomy (NCBI): domain Eukaryota; kingdom Viridiplantae; phylum Streptophyta; class Magnoliopsida; order Asterales; family Asteraceae; genus Artemisia; species Artemisia tridentata. Next base: position 250,148,465 of record CP139502.1, read on the forward strand.
TCAAGTTTTGTACCTTGATCATCAGACCTTAAGTAGTCAGAACCAAGAAGGTCCTGAAGCGCACAGGAAATGAACCTAGGAAAAGACATGTGTCTTTGCCTATGTTTCCCTGAGAGCTTGGCAACGAGGTCTCGGAAGATTATACCTCCGATATCAATTTTTCTACCCTCCAAGAGACTGAACATCATCATTTACTGTGATGAGTTCACTTGCTCAGTGGAGGATTTATTCCCTCCTAGGACTTGAATGACAAATGTCATCATGAGTCTCCAGATGGGGTGAAACCATGTCTTCACTATGGGAGCCTTTTCTAACAAGGCGTCAGGAGACAAAGTGGGACGCTTAGCGTCATGAGGCCCAAGGAATAGCATTTCTGCTTTAATTTCCTGGTCAGTAGGGTTTGCCTCAAAGGTCTGGGCGAAATCAAGACCAGTGGCCTTGAGAAAGGTCTTGTAGTCTAGGGAGAGGGGTTTCTTCCCATTCATCACAGTGAATGTGATGATTGATTCTCTGGTGTCCTTAGGGCTAGTAGCCGTTGCGGTACCCCAGAACTCCCTGAGATAGTCATGATAAATGACTGATGGGGTTTTGGTAAAAGACGTGGCAAGGAAGCAGTTATGTAAATACTTAACCACATCCTTGTACCCCGCATATTGTTGGGGGTAGTGGAAATTTCTAACCACATTGTTTTTGGTCATATCCACGCCCTCCATTGGAAAATTCACATTTGGGGCGAGGGTGATAGCATTAGAAGATGTCATTTTTGTGTTTGGTTGGACAAATGGACTGGGTTTCTAATTGCTATGAACACACACAGAGTTTTGAGAGATAAAATGGGCAGAGTTTAGCTTAGATTTTTAAAACGCGTGTGTGTGTTTGTTTTGGTTGGGGTATTTATAGGATAGTGGAGATGGGGTTATTTTTGGTATTTGAGCGGTTTTATTTAATCAAAATATAATTTTTGGAAATTATTTTGAATAAAATGTTTGAGATCCGCATTAAATGCCACCACTCCACTTTTCCTCTTTTTTCGCAACTGGCAGGGTGAACAGTTGAGCAGTTTCTGCAAAAGGAGAAGTTGCAGAGTTTCCATCATCACACAGTGTATTGTGTGAGAGAGGGCATTGAATGCCAAGTTGGGAAGTGGGGGCCCATGAGGTGTATGCCAGAAAGGCAAAAGAACAAATATTCTTATATTTAATAAGAATCCAGTTACCAGCCTCGGACATTTACTAACTAGATACTTAGAGCATTTAAGTTAGTATTGAATGTCCTTTTCAGGGCCCTGAATGACTTTTCATTCAGTGATGATTTTTTCAGGGACTTGGGATTAGTCACTGATGATTCAGGAATATGGAATGATTCCTCAGCTACAAGGATTCAGGAACTTGGGTTTAGTTCCTGAACCCTAAAGATTTTAGGAACTTGGGTTTAGTTCCTGAGGTTGAGGATTCAGTGATTTTTTTCACTGATGTACACATTGAGTCAAGGACCTGAGGTTTTAAGAATTTACACTTTAGTTGGAAGGATTAAATCAGTGGACTGATTCTCGATATCCAACATTCCTAATTCAGCTTTCAGTCTTGTGAAAGTTGGTTCATCCAAAGGTTTGGTGAAGATATCAGCTAACTGATATTCAGTAGGGATGAAGTGTAATTCAATGTCACCATTCATGACATGGTCCTTGATGAAATGATATCTAATATCAATGTGTTTTGTTCTCTGATGAAGAACAGGGTTGTTTGAGATTGCAACTGCACTTGTGTTATCACAAAAGATGGGTATCATCTTATACTGAATTCCATAGTCACTGAGTTGACTTTTCATCCAGAGTATATTTGCACAACAACTAGCTGCTGCAACATATTTAGCCTCAGCTGAGGACAAGGCAACTGATTGTTGCTTCTTAGCACTCCAACAGACTAGTTTCCCACCAAGTATTTGGCAAGAGCCTGAGGTGCTTTTTCTGTCCATGTTGCATCCAGCATAGTCAGAGTCTGAGTATCCTTTAAGATCAAGGCCTGAGCATTTTGGATAATATAGTCCAAGGTTTGGAGTACCTTTCAGGTACCTAAATATCCTTTTCACAGCTGTGATGTGTGATTCTCTTGGGTCAGATTGATATCTGGCACATAGACATACTGAGAATTGGATATCAGGCCTTGATGCAAGCAGATACATCAGTTATCCTATCATTCCTCTAAAGAGAGTTTGATTTACTGGTTTACCAGTGAGATCAAGACCAAGGTTGTTTGGGGGAACCATGGGAGTCTTGACTGAGGCACAGTCACTGAGTTCATACTTTTTCAGTAGGTTCTTAACATACTTCTCTTGACTGATAGTGGTTCCTTTATCAGTCTGCTTGATCTGAAGACCAAGGAAGTAGGTTAATTCTCCCATCATGCTCATTTCAAATTGCTTAGCCATTAGTTTTTCAAATTGTTTGCAAAGCTTGTAACTTGTTGAGCCAAAGATGATGTCATCAACATACACTTGTACTAGTATGACATCAGTATTTGTCTTATAGATAAACAATGTGTTGTCTATCTTGCCTCTGACAAATTTGTTTTGGATCAGAAAGGCTGAAAGAGTTTCATACCATGCTCTGGGAGCTTGTTTCAGTCCATAAAGGGCTTTATTAAGCTTACAGACATGATCAGGAAACTCATGGCTTTCAAATCCAGGAGGTTGTTGAACATAAACTTCTTCTTTCAGTGAACCATTTAAGAATGCACTTTTAACATCCATTTGGTACACCTTGAAGTTCATGTATGTAGCAAAAGCAAGGAAGATCCTGATGGCTTCCATCCTTGCTACTGGTGCAAATGTTTCTTTATAGTCAGTGCCTTCTTGTTGATTATAGCCTTTGGCTACAAGTCTGGCTTTGTTTTTAATGACTATGCCATTTTCATCAGTTTTGTTTTTGAATACCCATTTCATGCCAATGACTAAGACATTCTCAGGATATTTGACCAAGGTCATTACCTTGTTTCTGTCAAATTGTTCCAGTTCATCATGCATGGCCTGAACCCAACTTGGATGTGTAAGTGCTTCTTTAACACTTTTGGGTTCAATTGTGGAAATGAAGTCCACAAATAGGCATTCATTGGCTGAGGCTGCTCTTAGACTAGCAGCCATGCTCTTGGTGAGCATGCCTTCAGTAGGCTCTCCAATAATATTGACAAGTTCAATGTCCTGAGACCTAGTCCATCTTTCCTGAGGTCCTGGATACTGATTTGAACTTGTGGAGGCCTGATTGGGTGGAGGGGTTGGTTCTGGAGTAGACACATGATCATTGATTGGATCTTGAGTGTCTACCTGATCACTGAGATTGTTTGGTTCTTGAGCATTTTGAATAGACTGATTAATTTCATCAGTGTTTGCATGTGCCTCAACAAACTCAGTGATGGTTGGGTTAGGTAGGTTGTGAGGGATTATGTAATAGGAGAAGTTAGCATCATCTTGATACTGAGTAGAAGGATTGTTTTCCGGAAGATATTCATCAGGAGGATATCTTGAAGAGTTATCAATTCCTATCTCTTCTACTGAGGCAGTTGAGAACCTGATTGCATCAGTGCTCTCATCAAAGGTAACATGAAATGTTTCCTCAGTCTGCTGTCTCCTTGTGTTGAACACTCTGAAGGCTTTTGAGACAAGTGAGTATCCCAGGAAGTATCCATCATCAGCTTTTGCATCAAATTTCCCTAAGTGATCCTTGTGATTATGAATAAACACAGGACACCCAAAGACATGAAAGTAGCTGATGTCAGGGATTCTTCCTTTGAATAACTCATATGGGGTTTTCCCATGTCTCTTGACAATGATGGATCTGTTTTGTGTATAACAGGCAGTTTTGACTGCATCAGTCCAAAAATGTTTGGAAAGGACTGATCCACTTAGCATTGTCCTAGCAGCTTCAATGAGTGTTCTATTTTTCCTTTCAGCAACACCATTTTGTTCAGGTGTGTATGGAGAGGAAAAGTTTTGGGAGATACCTTTCTCATCACAGAAACATTCAAGTTCATAATTTTTGAACTCAGTCCCATTGTCAGTTCTAATCTGTTTGACCTTAATGTCATTTTGATTTTCAATGTTCCTGACAAAGGACATGATTGTTTCAGCTGCCTGACTCTTTTTGATCAGGAAGAATACCCAAGTGTATCTAGAGTATTCATCCACTATGACCAGAGTATACTTCTCATGGTTAATGGACCTTGGACTGACAGGTCCAAATAGATCCATATGGAGAAGATGTAGGCTGTTCCTGATGGAAAAGTTGGTTTTGGTTTTAAAGGATGCTCTGTGATGTTTACCTTTTTCACAAGCTGAGCATGGTTTATCCTTTGAAAACACTAGTGATGGTAAGCCAAGGACCTTGTTTTGTTTTACAAGATTGTTTATGTTTTTAAAGTTCAGGTGGGTGAGTCTCTTATGCCAAAGTTAGTTGAGTGTATCAGTGGCCTTAGCAAAGAGACAAGTTCCATCCTGAGTTAGACTGGACATGTCTAATACATAAACATCTTGTCTTCTTGGTGCAATGAGGACAATTTCCTTATTTGCATTGAAGATGGTTCCTTGCTTATCATCAAACTGAACTATGTATTTTGCATCACATAGTTGACTGACACTGATCAGATTGTACTTAAGACCATTTACATAAGCTATCCTAGTAAAGACAATACCATTGCAGTTTACTGAACCATAACCTTCAGTGAGACATGATGAATTATCAGCAAATATCACTTTGGGTCCTGGTTCTTCCACATATTTGTGCAGACACTCCTTAACACCAGTCATGCTCCTTGAACATCCACTGTCTAGATGCCAAACAGGATCCCTGGCATGCCTCTGCACAAATAGTAAACTGGGTCAGTTCTTTCTAGGACTCCATTTCATGGAGGGTTTGGTTTTGTAGGTCTTTATGAAAGTATTAATCGATTCATGGTCAGTGGTTGAGTGGACTGAGCTACCACATGTTTTGCATTTAGTCGCAGGGGTAGCCTCAGTAGTCTGAGAGGATTGTTTATTCATTCCTCTTTTTGACTGAATAACCCTCTCTTTTCCTGAGGATTTCTGAGTGGAACTTCTACTAGATTCATAGTGTTTGTCAATTTGACAATCCTCAGGATGATGGTCATTGAATCCACACAATGGGCAAGGTGGAAAAGGCTTGGCCTTTTGCTTCTATTTCTGCTTAGAATCAGAAGGGTAGTTCAAGCACTGAGCCTTAAGTCCTGAAAAGTTTGACATGACTGAGCATTTTTTATGATCAGAGGTCCTGTGATCTTCCTTTTTGCAAATCATGCAATAAAGGACTCTATAGCAATCATCAGTGAGATGATTTGTATAGTTGCATAGTTCACACTTTTTCAGGGGTTTGGTTGGTTTGGGTTTGGTCTTTGACAAAGCTAGTTTTTGTTCCTTCTTTAATTGAGAAGGTTTTTCAGAAGATGCAATCTTCTCACTTAGCTTCCTGACCATTTCAGTCAACTGATCAATTCTTGGATCAGGACTTTGGGTTGCTACTTCAGAAGGGACTGAAGTTGATGAGTCATCAGTATTTACTGAGACTTCAAGGGGTGGTCTTCTCAGGAGGATTCTACCTTTTCCTGATTTCTACTTTGGAGAGTGTGGGGAGTAGACCAATGGTGGGAGGTTAGAGATTGGTGCAGCACCCTGAAGGATATTTGGTGGAGGGAGTGGAGGAGTTGATTCTGATTCAGGCTCACTGATTGGATCAGAAATACTGAGTTGGTCAAAGAGTCCAAGCATACCTTTCAGAGCCTGAATTTCAGGGAGCAAGATGTTTCCAGTCTCAAAGTTTGGCAACTTACTGACTGGGTTGTCCCTGACAATCCAGTCATTTGACTTGGGTTCCATCTCTTGCTCAAAGGATATGCCAGCTGGAACAAAGGTCATTTCACTGGGACTCTCACTGGAGGTTTCAGTGAGGTGGTCAATTCCTATAGTTATCTTAGGAATTAAGCCCACAGAATCAAAGAACTTAGGGTTCTTTTTGGTCCAGCTTTCAATAACAGCCTTTTCTTTCTTAAGTTCTGTTTGAAGGGCTTGGTTTTGTTTCAAAATTTCAGTGTTCTGGATTTGTAGAGTAATAGATTCTAATTTGGCTTGTTTCAGTGCAAGTAGTTCATCTCTACATTTATTCAATTCTGACACAATATTGTTATATTTTGAAAACAGGTTAAGCCTTTGTTCCTCAACAAACTTTAGATCAACACAAATATAATTCATGTAAGACTGCCAATCAGAATCATCATCCATAGAAAGTAAAGTATTTACCTTCTTCATGGTGATGTTGACCCACTCTCCATTCCTAGCATGGCTTTTTCCAACAGCCACCTGATCCTCTTTAGAAAGTGCCATCAGTGCACTAACTCTTATTTCCTCATCAGAGGAAACCTCTTCTTCATCCCAATCATATGCTTCAGCTACTAATACCTTGTTCTTTTTCTGAATAGGTTTGGATGTTTGAGCAGCCTAAGAAAATATGGGGTTAGTTTCAAGAAGTGCAAGTTTAGCTTTGATTTTCCTATATTTTTTTTCAAAATCCTTTTGACCCTTGTTTTGAAATTGTTGGGTGGACTGAAACATTTTAGGTTGAAACTTGCTAGTTCCTGAGGAACTGTTTCCTGAGAATTTGTAAGAGGGTTCTGAGATAGTTTTAGAATAACAGTCCCTAGCAAAATGACCCTTTTTACCACATTTAAAGCATTCAGTGGTCTCATTTGCTTTTGGTTTTGTAACGTTGGACTGATTTCTTTTGATGAAACGTCTTGAACTAGCAAGGAGTGCCCTTTCTTGGAATTCCAAGTTCAAGTCATTCAGGTACTCCTCACCAGTCCTTTCATCAATTTCATCTTCAGAATCCTCTTGAAAATCCTGCATAACACCATTAGAATAGAAAGCAGTTGATATGGGTGTGGAGGTTAAGGCCTTTTTGGACTCAAGAGCTTTTGAGTCAGGGTATCTCCTTGAGATCAAGTTGTCTTCATAGACAAACTTCCCATAAATTTCAGGGAGCTCAAGGGTCTGAATGTGGTTAGCATTCCTCAGGCCTTGTGAGAAGTTGAGCCACTTCTCAGGGAGACTGTTGACAAAGCCAACATTAGTCTCATGCTTAGATAAAGTTAAACCATCATTTGATAGCTCATTTATCAAAGTCTTGTATCTGGTGTAGGTCTGAGAGAGACTTTCAGATTCCTTTGCCCTGAAAGTATTGTACTCAAGTTTAAGGTCCATGACCCTATTTTCCTTGGTATCTGAGGGACCCTCAAAGCAATTTACTAAGTCATCCCAAGTTTGCTTGGTTGTAGAACAGTTGATGACTGATTCCATTATATCGTCAGGAAGACATGATATAAGGATGCTTTTCAGGCGATGGTCCTGATTGACCACCCTCCTCTCATCTATGGTTAATTGAGCTTCAGGCTTAATTAGCCCTGCAGCAGTTTTTGGGACAAATGGGCCATCCTTGATACAAGCGATGTAGTAGGTTTCCATCCCAGTTAAATAGCAAATCATACGTTTTTTCCATTTGTTAAATTTACCAACCTCAAGTCTGGGTGCTACAGCAGAATAGCTGCCACCCTTTTTATCGACTAACTGGGGTACATTGGTATCAGTGATTTTAGGATCTTTGTTTTAAAAACCTAGAGCTCTCTGGGTTTTTTGAAAGGTTTAATAAACCAGAGGATCTGATACCACTTGTTGTTCCCTTAGCACACCGAGTAATAACAATTAAGTTAAACTAAGTGAGCTTATGACTGAGATCAATGTAAAGAATATTTCTAACAGTTATAATACGTGAATATAAAAACACAATATTTTTCAACGTTTAAATTCTTATTAGAAATAATTCCAAGAATCTATTACCCAAGTGTTTTGCGGAACAAACACTTGGGATTGAATAGACAAGGGTTTATGGTGTCTCCTATCGAAACTCAAGTTTTGCTTGAGTGGTAACAATATACCCACTGAGCTATCTCAGTGAGTTGTATACTCTTTGTAGGAGAGAAGTTACTTTGTAAAAGTTCTAAGCTTTCAATATACAAAGCACACATAACTTCTCTCCATCTGATCTATTTATACACAAGTAATCTAAGTATAAGTGATTAAAATATTACAAGTTGTTGAGGTAGCGTATCTGACAATTACAAACAGTAATTATCATTTTCAAGAACCAATAGGAATGGGATAATAAGACTTTGGGAGTTGTTGGCTGACACTCCATGACTTTTATCCGCAATAGGGAAGGTTGGTATCTGACAAGATAAGAGTGTTTGGTCTGACACTCTTATCTTCTCAGATCTTTCCCTTTTGTTCCTGCCTATTCTTCAGGCATTGGTTCCTCAGTCTTCAATCACTTTAATGTTGTTGAGGAGACTGGGGTTCAGTGAGTTCTTGTCCAACACTCACTGAACCATCATCTTCTTCTTTGGCTTAAGTCCTACTCAGGGAGTACCGCCTTCCTGAGAGTGAGTCCTTTATTGAACTCGCCTTAAGCATCCTGAAGATGACTCACTGAGAGGTTGTTCTCTCAGTGACTTGAATTGTTCTCAGTTTAGCAAACACTTGGTTTAATTTCTGTTCAAATCCTGTTTAAGATAATTGGGTGTTTTACGAACCCAACAATAACATAATGGAAAACCTAGAAGAACAACTCGAAACTCTCACTAAATTAATGTCATCATTAGATATACCATCTGAAACAAACGAAGAAACAAAAGAAGATGCAGACATAGTACAAGATTATAGTTCAGACGAAAATCCATACGAAAATCCATATAAATATCCAGGAGAAAGTTCTTATACAAACTATAATTTTGAATAAAAAAGAAAAAAATATTATATAAACGAAGATTTGCAAAGACAATTTGATTATAAACCTCCAACACCTACAGAAAGATATTTATATCAACAAGGAATGATTAAAAATAAGAAAGGTAAATGGGAACGTATACATCCTCAATATATACCAAAAATACCAATAACTTGCATGAATGATGAAATTCTAAACATCGATTGCGAAACAGAAATAGATGATAAAATTCAAAATTGGAATAATAGGTTAAGTGCTCAAATACAATTAACTGAAGAATTACGAGCATTACAACCAAGAGACTTACTTAATTGTATAATGCATAAAACATCAGGAAATGTTTATAGATTTTTAGAATCTATAGACGAATTAGAATTATCAAGAATAGCAACAACTGATGCTATGATAACTTTTAAAAATATTGTAGCATGTATAGTACAAGAATTCACTGGAAGAATTCCAGGAAAAGAAGCATCAAATGAAGCTTTTAGAGAACATGCATATTGGGGAATAATTAATCTTAAAATATGTAACATGTGTTATATATATTCCTTCATATGTGAATTCTCTGATCAATATTATAAACTAGATCCTACAAGGCAAAAATCAGCTTTGGAAATGTTTTTTAATAAGCTTCTTGAATCTGTAGCAACAAAATTAAAAGATTCGTATGCAACATTACTACAAGATAATAATAGAATAATAGAAGATACTCTAGGAGCTAGAATTACTACAGTAAGAGCATGGATTAGAAAAGAATATTTACAAGAAACAGCTAAAAAAGAAGCACAAGTTGAACTATGTTGTGAAAAACAATCCGACAAGGTAGGCAACTATGGATGCTCTCAAAAATCATATAAGAAACGAAATAAAATATGGAAAAGAAAAACATATAACCCGAAATATAAAAAATTTTATAAAAAGAATTCAAGACAAAATTATTTTAGAAATCGAAGACAACATCGTCAAAAATACAAAAAACAAGATAATTCCAAATATTATCCATCTAAGAAGAAAGACTGTAAATGTTGGTTATGCCACGAAGAAGGTCATTATGCAAACAAATGTCCAAAAAAGGAGAGAAGAAAGGAACAGAAGTATTAAAAATAGCATATAATCTAGGATATGAACCTCTTGAAGATTCAGATATTGACTCAAAAATTGAGATATATGCATACACAGATACTAGTGACTATTCTAGTGATACATCTTCTGATTATGAATAAAACAAGAATTTTGATTTTATCACAAAAGAAGTCTAAATTACTTCAAAATGAAGTAGAATATTTAGGATTCAAAATTGCAAAAAATGGAGTTATTTCTTTAACAAATAATACACAAGAAAAATTGGAACTTTTTCCAGATAAACTAGAAGATAGAAAACACACTACAAGAAAAGTGGCTTTTTAGTACCCCCGTAAGCGTCCTAAATGGTACTTTTTAGGACCTTTCATTTAATAGGACCAACGATGAAAGCGTTTCATGTAAGGCGGTTGTAATAGGTCCAAAGCGTCCTAATATCTCAAATACCTTATGAAACCAATTTTATGGTCGTATTATATGTCTATGAATAACATAGATAGCGTCCTAATAAAACCATATGAGGACACTTTTACAATGTTTTTACATGTGCTTACCTACTTTTAATCTTTTGACACACATAAAAAGGTCCTTAAAAGTTTGTTAGGACGCATATGATGCAACATCATAGCTATTTTAGCAACCAAGAACAGGGTCCTAATAACTCAAATAAGATTATGATACCAATTTTATGGTCGCATAATAGGTCTATAAACAACCAAATAACGTCCTAATAAAACCATATTAGGACACTTTTACAATGTTCTAACATGTGGTAACCTACTTTTAATCTTTTGATACACATACAAGCGTCCTTAAATGTTGATTCTTAGGACGGTTATCACATAACATTATAGTTACTTTAACACCAAGAAAAGGGTCCTAATATCCCAAATACGATTATGAAACCAAATTTATGGTCGCATAATATGTCCATGAACAACCAAATAACGTCCTAATAACAACATATTAGGACACTTTTACAATGTTCTAACATGTGGTTACCTAATTTTAATCTTTTGATACACATACTAGCGTACTTAAAAGATAATTGTTAGGACGCTTATCATGTAACATTATAGCTACTTTAGCACCAAGAAAAGGGTTCTAATATCTCAAAGAAGATTATGAAACCAATTTTTTGGTCGTATAAAATGTCTATTAACAACCTAAATAACGTCCTAATAACAACATATTAGGACACTTTTACAATGTTAAGCGTCCTTAAAAGTTTATTGTTAGGACGATTAATAAGTTTAATAGGACAATTTCAAAGTCCTGACAAATCATATGATAGGACGCTATTTTCAGCATGCACACTCTATTATTACGATATGAATAAAAGATCAACTAATTATTAAATGAATAAAACGAAATTGTATTTCAAATAAGCAATTGTCATAACAAAAGCACTAAACATAAATAAGGTAGACAGTATCCAACGTAAAGTATTATAACATTAAAGAATAAATTAAAGCAACAAGAAGCTTAGTCCGGGGTCATCATGCATCCTTTCTCAATCCTCACGGACCACCTACAAATAAACATCCATGTATAAGCATTAAGCTCCATGTTCTTAAAATTATTGGTATCACAAGATTAACAAAGACATACCGAGATAAAGGGACAAGGCCATGCTATGGTTGCACCAACACAGTCTTCAATTGTGGCAAATAACCCATATGGTCTCACCAACATTTCATCTCTTTTTGTTGGTACTTGAACGTTTACCTCACACCATCCTCGTCCAATCTCTGTACCACCAACTAGATCATTTGGGTTCAAGCTCCTCACCCATCCTTTTGCTACAGTCTCGGTTGAGTTTAGAATGCTTTTAAGGAAAACTTCATCCCCGACCTAGATTTCAGTTTTCAACAAACATTTATCAATTTATAGTCAGACACTTGTATTAGGTTAAACAGATGTAATACTGCAGATGTAATACTGCAGGTATGGAGGCTGGTGTATACAAAGGAGGTCAAAAATTGATCAGTGTATGCTGAATATGTGAAAATATGTATCTGACGTTATGAAAATGCAACAAACTATATTGGAGATGCAACAACTAATGAGATATGTAACGTCCCCTATTCTGCAATTTATTCATGCAACAATTTGCGTATTTCTCAATTGTCATCCAGAGAATTTCGCTGTCTAGTCATATTTTAATGCTATTCTAGAATATAGACATTTGAAATTGCTAGGGAGAACTACTAAACTGATGCCTAAACTTCCACAACATATAATATCCAGTTAGCATAATGCAAATCATATCTATATGAGTTCTCAAATGTCACGCAATCACCAAAGTGGCACAATTGTGGCTCAAACCAATATCAGGCTATGAGCATCCCAAAACTGCACATTGCATATCTGCAACTACTTTACTTAATTCAGAAAGGTAACTTCCATTCAACTAGCTTGTTACACCAAGCAACAATTTATAATAGAAACATACCCGTAAACGTGGAGGTTCATTGGTTACAACGGGAGAATGTGGTGATGTAAGAGTTGGAACACTGGAACTATCCGTCGACCCTTTCATCTCTGATAACTGGGCTCGTAACTGTTCATTTTCACTAGTAAGTTCTCCACATCTAGACTTCAATTCGTTGTTTTCTCTATGACATGCTAAACGACTTGGTGCTACACCCCAAACATCTGAAGTACGAACACCTAGACCATACATGACTGCTTCACCATTTCGATCTGTACCCATAACGTTAGAAAAAATATCATCTGGTCCAGGCTCATCAATCGAACCCTCGGGCAGATTATCACTAAGTCGTTTCATTTCGTCCTGCATTTTATATCAACATGAACAACATATAGGAAAGGCATGTATTACGAAAAAAAGCATATTGTGTTTAACTTTTGCTATTAATACACTTTTCAAAACATAAAAGCATATTACTTACAATCGCATTTGCAGTGTCATCATTTTTGGTATTTCCATCTTTGGAGAAGCATGCACTAAAAAGATCCACTCGACTTGGATCGTGTCCCAAAGATGTCTGTATGAATAAAAAGAAAATGAATATTAACAGTGGATATCGACAGGATACATTAACAATCCCACTGTCTCCATACAGTTACCTTTAACCCTTCACGGACGCGAGCATAACTTTTTTTACCGATTCTTTGGATCATCTTCTTTTTTGCCCGATTTGCCTTGTTTTTTTTCACTTAAACTCTGCAGCAGGAAAGTAAAATATCATAATGGGAAATTAAGTAATGTTATTTAAAGTGGAAGAGTATTTCACACCTTAGTCTTTTCGTTATTCCAATACTTCACAAGTCTCTTCCATTGTTTTTTTTGCACTTGCTTTGGCCTAGACCTTATTTGTTGCTTAACTGACAAAGATGGATCATGGTAGAGTTCCTTAACTCTTGCCCTCCAGTTCTTCACCTTCCGCCCAAATGATTGCAATACCCATCTTTCTCCAGCTTTCGGAATATCAAATTTTGTCTAAAAAATGTAATAGCTCACATTAGAAAACAAATACTTTATTCATTAACATACAAATTTAACATTGTGTACCTTTAAGAGTTCAAGCAAAGCTTTTTTTTTTTCGGCGGCAACTTTATTCCATGGTTTATAAATCGGACAATACTTTCAACTCCTTGAAAGGGTTCCCATGAAATGGGTCAGATGACTACTTTTGTCGTTAATAGGTTGTCCGTGTTCATTAACTAAAATAGTAATTCTATCCCCTTTTTCTTGGGCCCAAACTTTTGCCATACGTGTTGGTCCTCTCTTTCTTTTGCTTAGAATCCGAACTACAAAAAGTGAACATGATTTACAATAGATACGTATACATTTAAAATACTAAATAAATTGAAATGGAGGCAATATCTTAGCGTTGTATTTTGTCTTGTTTTAATTTAACTTTATTATATATTCTTGTTATATGACACAATATATGATTTTTAAAATGATGCAATTAAGTAGATCAGGTTAACCTGTTTCGTTTACTGCTTCTGTAACTTCATGCTCTTCTTCATTTTCAATTTGCTCAGCTTCAAACTCTTCTTCACCTAATCGTCGCCGTCGTTTGCTATATCGTTCTCATTCTCCAAAGCATCCGCATTCTCCAAATCATCCACGTCTTTATCTACATCATCTTCAGAAGTAGCTTGTTCTTCAATATCTTCATTCATATGTATGTCTTCAATATCATCATTTTCAGCATCATATCGTTCTTCATTGTTATCTATAGTAAAAAAAAAAAAAAAAAAAAAAAAAAAAAAAAAAAAAGAAAAAAAAAAAAGTAAGCATCGAAAACAGTTAACTAAATATACAGTTAATAGTAATTTAATATCATATATATAATATTTGAAATATATGTATATGTACCATCATCAGATCTCAAGTCACGCTCCCCGTGGTCATCATCGTTGTCAATTGCAATTAAGTTTCTCTCAGCTACAGTTGCTCTCCCTCTCTTGACAGAATTAGAATTTTGTAAATCTTTTTCCTTCAACTGACCCTTTTGTTTTGTATGATTTGTATCAGGTGGTTGATCATTTATCGTTTGGTCTTGGTCGGACTCCTGTACCCTACTATGTATTGCCCTCCCTGTATGAATCAGTTGTCCCTTTTGCGAACGAGATTCTGAAGATGTTAGCCCACGGGAGACATTCGGAGCAGTCATTCGTTTTAGTGCTAAATTTTTATATCTAGTCATGGACTGAGGAGCAATGTATTTTCGATGCTGTTTCATGCAATTAGAATTGTTAGAAAACAAACATAAATAAATTATATTAGCCAAATTTATTATTAGTACCTTTTTATTTGTTTCTGTAGCCGCTTCTTCTGGGTTATCTTGCTCAGCATTAAGATCAAAGTCTGAACGAGACATATAATCTGCATCTTTCTCACTGGTATCCGTTGGTTTCGTTTTCTTTTTCTTTGTTTTGTCACTCTGTACTAGACTTGTCAAAGAGTTAGCAATATTTTTCACTCCCAAAGCTTGTAATCTCTGTTTGTTTTCTTGAATCCTTGACCTTCTGGACATTTCATAATCATTCGTGTTTCTCGTGGAGACTTGGCGGTGCATCCTGTTATTTTCCATTACTGGTGCACAAAACCAATAAAATAATTATGAGATTGCAAAGAACAATATCCATTTAAATTAAACAGTTTGTAGCAAGCATTAAACCAACATCCATGGCCACAACCTATATACAGCCTTAAAAGCTACAACTTAGAACCGAATAGCCGACTATAAACAAGATTAGGAAAAAAAATGCTCGTGACCACAAATCTAAGACAATTCAATTTCACACTCAACCACCCTACCATCACATATGAAATCAGTCATATAAAATCAACACCTACAACGAAACACAAACTTTAAATGACATTACAAAGTACCTTCGACCAGAGATTATACAACATGTGTAAAATCAGTACTGATGACCACACACGACAGCCTAAAAGACATCACAAATAATTGTGGTTATCCACTAATAGCATCCCAATAAGAAAAAGGTTTTTGAAAATTGATCATCCGAAACTAAAATACAACTTGTAGCACATCACAAATAAGCAGCACTTATGATCACATATGAGACTCATCAGAATAGGTCAACCAACCACAAACCCGAACCCACCATTTCTCACACTTAAGATTCTCACACTTAAGACTCATCACAAAGATTAAACAAACACTAACACTATATAACAATAACAATATATAACAATGATAATGACAATAATAATAACAATAACAATAATAATAATTATAACAACAATAATAATAACAATAACAGAGGTTTCCATTACCTGTTGAGTCAGACCTTGACTCAAAAGTGAAAACCAACAATCGTTGTTTTGCTGCCCACGTACAACCCTAAACCGAAATTGAGATTTTAACCGTATGTGAAAAATGATTTCCATTAATAAAATTGTATCAAATACTTGATTTCCTAAAATATATGCTTGATTTTCGCAGCGCCAAAACTTATTTACTAATCTGAATTTTTCCCCAAAAATTTTAAACGGGTTCATACTGAATAGAAATGTGAACGTGGGAGGGTAAATTTTCCCCAAAATTTTAGGGTATAATTTGATGTATAATTAAAATAATTAATAGTACTAGTATATAGTATATGAAATGTGTTAGTAGTATATTATTGTATATAATACATATATGTATTTAATTTATTGTATTTGAAACTAAAAAAGAACTAGAGTACCCGGTCGGTGGTTGGGTTATTAACTAAATTAATTTAAATGTTTTTTACCCAATAATAAAATTTATTATGAAATTAAGTATATTGACTCGGTATCCCGGCCACCAAATTAATGTTAAAATAAAATTGTTGGTGACATTGAAGCGTCTTTCCCGTTTTCTCAAGAAAGCTTCGACATGTGCAGGGTAAACAAAGCTTCAGGCGATACAAAAATGCATTTTGGAAATTAAACAACTATCAACGGGTGATCCTCATTGATGAAAATTTAGGATTGGACGATAGAACATCACGCGAGTGGCTTACATATTTTTGTGATACGGTCATTCATTTATATCGTCGATAGTTCTTACGTAAGTTGACTTCCCATGACGTCACATTCCGGACTTATAAGAACATTTTAGAAAAAATATGTCATATCGTAATCAGAGTGTCGTATCAAAAGGTTCATATCCAATAGGTTCATAACCAATGTTGCAAAAATCGCGAATCAGTAGTCGGGCGGTCGACCACCTTGTAGCTTGTAATCGGTCTGGGCGGGATTAATCGGTGATTAATTGGATTGGCATTACTGACAAATTTTAGTTATTTTCGGCAAGTTTTGTATATTTCCGGCGAGTTTTAGGTATACGGCAATGTATTTTCTAAAAAACTACTTGTAATAGACTTAAACAGTTACTATAAGTGATCAAAATAAGTGTACAGTGAGTGTTGGGTACTTCTGGCATGATTTATAGGTTTCCGGCAAGTTTGACCAACATTGACCGCCGTTGATAGTCGTTGACCACGGTTGACCTATTTGTTTGATCCATTTACATAAATCGGCAAGGTCGGTGGGCTTGTAGCACCTAATCGGCGATTAATCGGCCTTGTAGACCTTTTTTTGCAACACTGTTCATAACAAATGGTTCATATATCAAATGGTTCAGAAAAGCATATCAAAGGTTCATAATCAAAGTTTCATACCAGTAGCAAAGAATCGTCATTAAGGTTCATAGCAAAAGGAATCATATCAAAGATTCGTCATTAAGGTTCATAAAGGACCACAACAGGGCAATATCACCGGTTCATATGACCCAAGTGTACTACCGGAGTTACATAGGTTTGCTGGGAAGGAATATGTGGATAATAGACCGTAGGTTGTGATTCGTTAAAATCAACAAGTATTTTTCTCAAAGATTTACAAAATATGTAAACCCGAGTCGTTATCCCTAACGAAGGTTTGAATGGAATATGTGATTTTGGATCGTGAAACGTGTCGTGAATAGTGAGAACAAAGAGATATTTGATTATTTGGTGTTTGTTAATTCTAATGAGATAAGGAAAGCAAATTTACAAAGAAAAATAAAGCTAGGATCAAGTTATACTAAAACGCAAAGCGGGAATCCTAAAAACGAGAAGTGAAATCTATAAAAACAAAACCTACAAGTGTACGTGTAAATTTATTTTTCCTAAGTCCTAAATGATAAAAGAAAATTTTAGAAAATAAAATCATTTATAAAGATGGGCGGGATCTTTTTGAAATTCAAATTTTTAAACATTGGCAGGATTTTTTTTTTAACGTATTCAAATTCAAAAAGGAAGTATTACAAACGTGTGGATTGTCCCCTATAAATACCCAGCCTTCTGATTCCATTGTGACACAAAATTTTCATAGTCAAACCTAAACTATCTAAACTTATGTAACTCAAAATGTCTTCCAAAAGAGATTTCGGGCAACAGTTTCCAAGCCGACCTCGCAAAAAGGATTTTGGCCAACAATTTCCAAGCCCACCTCGACACAATGAAGAAGTCCATACTCCACCAGCACAAATCTATCCCGTTTTCAACCCACCACAAAAACAGATGAACACTTAACCTGGAAAATGGCAGAATACACCGGTTTCAAACAAAGACCCAAATCCACACGGGTTAACAGACGAACAACTTCGCCTAATGGATCAAGACATGCAGGTCTTGCTGGAAATGGAATATAATGAAAGACAAGAGGAAAGGGCTCGTTTGGAACGAGAAACAAAAGAGGCTTAAGAACGCACAGAAAGGTGGGAGTGTGGTATTTTCACACCTTCCGAATCATCTGAAGATGGGTACCCAGATTCAGATGATACTTTTCATTAATCGTTCGCTGAATCGTTTGTTGGTTTTTCAAGTCGTTGTTTAATGTAGGTTCAACTTCATGTTTAATATATTCTAGTCGTTGTTTAATGTAGCTTCAATTTCATGTTTAATATATTCTAGTTAATCATTTAGGCCATCATTTTTCCTGCCTTTTAAGTCGTTTTTAATTTATGTTCACGTAAGTGATATAGTGTTGAACTTTAGGGGGTATTTTTGCAAAGCAAAAATATTTTTGTTACTTATTAAGATGAGCATCATACTATCAGAAGGAGGAAATGCAGAACAAAGAACATTAAAGAAGCAATGACTTGTTACAACCGGATTGAAACAATGTAAGGTAAAATGAGTACTTTTTCTTTTAATTTTCTAACTATAACAGTAAACATATCAAAAAGATATTTTACAAAGTTTATGGAGATTAGTGATTTATATCTAATACCATTCATTTTTTGCAACCCTTTCATATCCTATCTAATCAATAGTCAATCGGTACCTAATCTTCTTTATATATATGCACTCATTTGTTGTTTTGATCTAATCATTCTAAAAAAAATAACAACTTTTAATCTGTCTTTCTCAATAATCTCTAAAATAATGGCTGGTACTCCACATCTGAATGAGCTAAAGGAGATTTCTGGATCGGATAAATTGCATGAGTGCTTTACTTTTTTGATGGGTCAAGAAATACCGGAGAACGAATCTACGATAATGTGGTTGGGACAACAGAGGGATCTCCTGCGAATAAGCATTGAACGCCGTAGCGAAAGGATGGTCGAGGTTTTGGGCTTGGATTTTGATGAGGAAGAGGCGGGAGATGTTGTTTATGAACGCCTTCGTGAAATGCAGGTGATAGAAAGAAGCCTCCTCCAGTCTGTGTCTGCTATGTTGGTTCAGTTAAGGGCTTTGATAACCAAGAAAGAAGAAACAGTTGAGGAGTTGATGGACTTCGATTAGGATTTCAGGTGTATGGGTGTGGGTCTTCTTTTGGGTTGTTTAATAGTACTAGTATGTTTTTAAGTTTTATGAACTTTATGTTTGGATGGTAGCAGAAGCTATAGGCTTTTGTGTTTTGAGGTAGGGTTATGCCCTGCCTGGGTCACTATCTTTAAGATCTATGTACAAACTTTATGGTATTTTTATGTTAATAATGCATGACAGTGGAAATATTTAGCTTGTTTATGCTGCGTACTTTTGCGTTTTGTATTGAGGTTACGCCTAGATATGTTAACGTATGCAATCCTGTGGTAAATCAATCACTAAAGCGATTAAAACCCATCATAATGGTTAATGATGGGTCAGGATGTACAGAGTAGTGACTAAATTGAGGACTTTTTCTTTTTATATTTCTGCATTTTATTGTTAGTTATGATTGCTTGTGTCATTGTTCTGCTGAATTGCCTAACAAGGTTCGGTCGAATAGCATTATCATAAGTCAATAGTTTGACCAACCCTTGTAAGTTTTCTACTGATATAGCCCTAGTGATTGTATTGGAGTTTATGGAGTTGGTTACTGGCAGCGATACGTTTGCAGTTGATGTATGCGATAGTTCTTATGATGAGTGGTATCTTAGGTTCTAGAAAGTTAATTGTCGTGCTAAAGTTTTTTTAGCAACCAAATCGTTGGCTGCTGAATTTATTTTTGTGTTTTGCTGTTACTTACATTTAGGAATAAGTAGACAAGGATGCTGATGTGCAGGGGTATGAATGGGCTGCTGATGCGATTTGCAGCCCAAAATAAAGTGACTAAAAAAGCTCTAGCATCTTGAATAAGCTGAAAAACCTTAGGATAGAACTATAGGCTACAAATTAACCAAAAATCATACCTGAATTACTACTGGATAACCAAAATATAAGCTGATATATGGGTCTAAAAGGGACAAGGGATGATGCAGGGCAACCATTTAAATTATTCTGGTTAACTCAAATTCCATTTCACCTTCAAACTAGCTCAACACTTTCTGAAAACAACTTTAACGTAACAAATTAGCGCAGATCAAAGTTCTTGAAAAATCCTAATAATCACTCAATAATAAGCACTTTTCTAAAAGACAACTTTTGAGAAAACTTGGAATAAGCTTAGGAAAAGCTTGTGGATCAGATCAGTAGACACTATAAACATGGATACACTTTCCATACTTAACATATGGGCACTGGTGCACATACACAACTTCACCATGACAAATCCTCAAGTTTGCCCTAACAACCTTGTTCATTCCGATCTGTGGCTCATCACATGTTTCATCCGCAAGGGCAATGCAGACTATAACTCTCCTTTTGTTGCCGTGTAATCCAACAACTACACCAACCTAGTCAACACCTAGACATCTTCAAGAACATGGCAAAAAGTTTCAACTAACAGCTCATACATGCTTAACTAATCCTAAATGCAAAACAACATTCAAAAAAGATGAAACGAACTAGTGAACGCATTACTTTTAATAACAACCATACTTGGCATTCATATGGATAAACCATCAAAAGATTTACATATTCCATTGTTAATTTACATACAAACCATGCCATTGAAAGCAGACATTATACATTAAACATTAAACATAAACAGATGACACTAGAGCAAAAGAAACCATCCAATTCCATAGCGAGCAACCCTTCAACCATTCATCGCCTGAATCTGTTCTTCCTTGGTCCTGATGTCCTGCTCAGCTTGATTAATGAGATCATTCAACCCTTCCAGCTTGGTCCGCGCAGCATTCCTGTCTTCCCTAAGATCAACCAAAGTGTCATAAACCTCTTCCCTATCTTCAAGAGCTTCCATTTCAGCAATTAAAGCATTAAACTGCCCAATCTCATTGTTCACTGTGGTGGCCTCTTCGCGCATCCGGTTTATAAAGCCACGGAGACTGGAAATTTGCTGAGCCTTGAAGAAACTCATGTAACCATAAACAGAGGTCTCGCCGCTATACTCAATTAGGTCGTCAATAACACCCTAGCCACTTGGTTTGGTCCTCCTGGTGCTGCCATTGATATTGAAATTGGGTAAAATATGATATTATTGATATATTTATAAGAATGGTGGAAGAAGAGTTGTAGGGTTAGTGATAAAGGAAGGAAAAAAATGTTGATATATATATAGGGGATTTGTGTGGTGTAGAATTGGGATGTGAACAGTGTGGTTGACAGTTACCGTTTTAACCATCATGACTCTTAAGGCTCCGGCGGCTAACATGCAGAAACCGAGGACAATAGTTAGAGAAGATAACTAATAGTTCTCATTTCTTTTAAATTTTAAGACCTTATGTTTAAAAATGGCAACTAAGTCCTCCTTATTTTAAACATATCAATATATATTACTTAATCGGTTCAGTTATCGGGTTGTTCGGTTAGATCGTTTTCGTTAAATCGGTTCTATTTTTATGCGGGTCAACACCAAAACCGAACCGAACCCAACTAGAATTCAACCGAAGTGAACCGAACACTGAATTTGAAAATAATATTCACTGAATATTAAAAAAATAATATTCAAATTATAACCATTTATAACCTTTATAAAGATGGGCTGAATATTTTTTAAATTCAAAGTTATAAAGATGGGCGGGATCTTTTTGAAATTCAAATTGAAATTCAAATTTTTAAACATGGGCTGGATCCTTTTTAACTTATTCAAATTCCAAAAGTAAGTATTAAAAACGTGTGATTGTCCCATATAAATACCCAGCCTTCTGATTCCATTGTCACACACAATTTTCATAGTCAAACATAAAGTATATATCCAAACTTCTGTAACTAAAAATGTCTTCCAAAAGAGATTTCGGTCAACAATTTCCAAGCCCGCCTCGCAAAAAAGATTTTGGCCAACAATTTCCAAGCCCACCTCGACACAATGAAGAAGACCACACTCCAACTGGACAAATCTTTCCCTTTTTCTACCCACCACAAGAACAGGTGATCAATTCACCGGAAAATGAATCGGTGCAGAATACACCTGTTTCAAACCAAGAACCAAATCCACATGGGTTAACAGACGAACAACTTCGCCTAATTTATTCTAGTTGATTTTAAAGTAGTTTCAGTTTGCTAAGATATTCGACGTTGCAAGTTTTATTAAAAGTTTACATTTCTAATTACAAACCATCCTGCCCTTGGATCTTTTTCAGTTTATTTCAGCTTATTCCAGTAAGCTGGGATACTTCTTTTATTTGTCCTATGAGTAGTATAACATTTAGCACTTTCCAGTTTTTTTCTTTGGTAATTTCCATTTTCATTTAGTATTTTTAATTCATTTTTATTGTAAATTCAGTCTTTAAATCATAATAAATTAAATAAAAGTCAGAAAAATATAATTATTTTATTTAAAATTTTCTTTTATTAATTAGAATTTAGGAAAATTAGTTTGGCACCCATAGAGTTAGTATTTAACCCATTTCGACGTTTACCTCGGGTTTTACCGGTATAAAACCGTTATCAGTTTTTCTTTACGTTTTTAGCCAAGCGTACTTTAGGGCATCGTTTTTGCTGCCTTTTAAGTCATTTTTAATTTACGTTCACGTAAGATGAGAGGGCGCACCACGTAAAATATTTTTGTTACTCACCTCATCCGGCCACAAACGAAATTCATCATTCCATTCACACTTCATTTGAAACATCACGACTAGGTAGTGGCCTTAATAATAAGATAATTTTGAAACAATATTATGAAATATAAATTTGTAAAACTAAATAAATCACTTAAATGGTAAAAGATATGATACATTGGTATTTTTAAGATTGAAATAAAAACAAACACACAAAAACTCTTAAATATGTAAAAGATTTTAGTAGTGTTATATTAATTAAACATGTAAAAGATAGGAGTACGTGTTATATTCAAAAGTAATTATAGCCTTGCCATAATTAAGCAACTTGCTTGTATACAATCCTCTATAACGACGGTCATCACATTGATTATCTTCCATCATCAACTGTCAAACAAACTGCGCGAAGAAAGAGGTAATGATCTCGCACCAAAAAAAAAATTTTTTTGATTGCTCATCTCATTTTCATATGCATGTAAGTAATAATCAAAGTAATAATTTGCACTTCATTATAGTAATAGAGTTTTATGTTAGTCAGATCCAATGGTAGTGCGATTCTTGATGTAGAGTAAGAATCCTCTGCTCATTCTTAGTTGATTATGTAAGAGGAATATATTATATCTCTTACAATTAACATTATAAGTTCTTATTGTGACTTTTTTTTATGGAGTATTATTCAATAATAGTTACACATGATTAACAAATATAATTTGTGGGTAAAGTTAATGTTATGGTGTGTGTTTGGATTCGGTTACTTGTGATCTTCTGTAGTACAATTAACATTATAAGTTCTTATTGTGACTTTTTTGTATGGAGTATTACTCTGTTTTGTTTTTTGTGAGGTTATATACAATCTTTTAATAGATTTATATTTACGTGTAGGCGAACATGGGTATCGAATTCGTTATACTTCAAGATAAGGAACACTTTGCGGAATCTCAGGTAGTAGAAACACAAAATGCCAGAATAGTGTAACGTAAAGTGTAGTGATGTTGTAATCTAAAACTGAAATATATGTGAACTTTATATTGTAGGTGTTACCGAAAGTGTACAATAGTGAGTCTTACAACGGTAAATCTGTGATATACATAATATCAGCAGATGGGTATCGTTTTAGGGTGGACTTACTCAAGCCTACGTTCGGTCTTTGGTGTATAACCGGACCAAAATGGACAGCTTTTTGCAATAGGTACTTGCACAAAGATGTAGAGTTGTTGCATTTTTGTTGAAGAAGGGGATGACTGTTTTTATGTGACTGGATACTTTCCGAACGGGCATGAAGTATGTGGGTATGATGTAAACAGAGCAACATATTCAAGATTCAAGACATTTGTGTTGCCCGACCCTGGTTTGACTCAGGTACTAAAAATTAATAAAGTCAATTACCTTCAGCAACCAAAGGCGACCTTAATTTATACCAATCTCAGTTAGCATATGTTTTGCATACAAAATTTTAAAATTTTCGATTATTTACTTTAATACAGTCAATTGCCGCTCAACTACTAACGGGATTTGAGGAGCTTGATCATCTGACTATCAAAGTGAACTGGCAGAATTTCAAATTTCATGTGCGCCGGGTCAAAGTTTTATCGGAACCGGGTACTTATGTGTACAATTTGTTGGGTGATGTTTGGAGTTCGTTGGTGAACGTTGTCGGTCTGGAGCCTGGAACCACATGTGTCTTCACAAAAAACAGGGGACATAGTGTGTGGCTAGATGCCTTTGATGATGACGGGGGCATCCTAACGCAAAGCGTGTTCAAGGGAGCCAGTAATCTGAGGAAGATTCAACTGCCGTTGGAGTGGAATGAACAGAGTAACATATGCTTTATTTGCTTTTATTAACATTTATTTGTCTGCATTTACCTAATACCATAAATTATTACGTTTGTATGTTTAAATAGATGACGATAGAATGACACATATTTGCTACTGGCCATTCCACACCGACCATCATGGAGAGTACAACAGAACCTTCTACAAAAGCTACGCCCACATCCAATGCCGCAACAGATTGGTACATGAATTAAATAAATTTTTTTTTTTTAATATATAGCCATTTTGATGGTTTAACAGTTGGTTAATAGTAACTGCAAATTACAATCCTACAGGCAATCCCTGCTCATTTCCTGAAGAAGCATCCGATGCACCACTACAACAAGGCCCTGGTAGTTCACCATAACTATAGAGATGTCATGAGGGTGCAAATGGAGCCGCACAATGAGAAACCAGAAAGAACCAATCATGTAAACATGTTCAGACAGTGGAAGCTGTTAGCAGAAGCATGTAAGTTCCCGTATGTGAAGGTGATACGGTTCAAGTATGTGTCTAATGGGGTAGATTTGGATGTGGCAGAAGGTGAAAACCCGCATTACCCGATATTCTACATATGTTAAACTGGTGAATGGTAAGTCCTTTTGGTAGTTGCTGGGTATGGTATTTGGTCATGAACATTTGGTTGTGTTATGTCTGCTTTCTTTTGTGTTGTGGCTGCTTCCACATGACATTTGGTAAGGTTTAAGTAAGGTTGTTGGTTGTGTTGTGGAGTAGATTCCACTTGAACATTGTCGTTGAAATGTCATCTTTGTGGTACTGATTCCACATGACATTTGGTACTTGTTAACTTCATGATGGTAGAATGAATCAAAACTGTTAGTTATCTTTGATTTCATATGGCTTTCTTTTTTTATGTGTGTGTCTGTGTAAGTATCATTGGCACTCACAAATTTGTCATCAAATGGATATATGGAATAGTGAATCAGTTTACCTTTTTTCCGGTATCTGTAATGTTGAAATGGGTAGTACACCTGCTATAGTTGCACTTCCTAGAAATGTCGATTGAAATCTAAAACCTTATTCATTACAAAACATAATGTCCTGCAGTTTGTCCAGTTTAAGAATAGCAAGCATCAACCACTTGATCATTCTAACAATTTATACCAATGTGAACGATGTGCCACATTAAAGTTTCAGTAAGACATGATATTATAATTTTTAGAAAGTAACTCATGTGTGCATATCAGAAGTCAATTGTTTAAACCTTACTATAACACACACATACAGATTATACAACATTTTGATGAGCTTACTTCAATTGGATGCTTTAGATGCCTTGACTCTCCTGTTACGTTCAGCACTTTCAAAGCTTTAGATGCACGTTAACTCACGGTAACTTGCATACTGATAAATTGAATGGTCTGTCAATAACCACTAACATCAGATTCAGCGATGATGAATGTGAGGACCATAAAAGTCCGCATCAACGCTTTAGATGCACATTAACTCACGGTAACTTGCATACTGGTAATTTGAATGGTCTGTCCAAACTGATAACTTTAACATAACATATTAGTGCAGATCAAAGTTTACCACTTGAGAAATGAACAGTGGAAAGAGTTTTTACCCGTTTTAACCCACTAATCCAAACAGTCCTTTATAGGGGTTGTGTGGTTCTAAAAGCTAATGCATACTATGTTAAGCTTGAATTTTGGAAGACACGTGTAAAACTAACTAAATTAAGCATAAACAAGTGTCAATTAGCTGAAAAGAAACACGAGAATAAGCAATAACAATTTTTACCTACGTTGACTATTTTGACTATTATTGACTGCTTGAATTGGATGCTTTAGATGCCTTGACTCTCCTGTTACGTTCAGCACTTTCAAAGCTTTAGATGCACGTTAACTCACGGTAACTTGCATACTGATAAATTGAATGGTCTGTCAATAACCACTAACATCAGATTCAGCAATGATGAATGTGAGGACCATAAAAGTCCGCATCAACGCTTTAGATGCACATTATACAACATTTTGATGAGCTTACTTCAATTGGATGCTTTAGATGCCTTGACTCTCCTGCTACGTTCAGCACTTTCAAAGCTTTAGATGCACGTTAACTCACGGTAACTTGCATACTGATAAATTGAATGGTCTGTCAATAACCACTAACATCAGATTCAGCGATGATGAATGTGAGGACCATAAAAGTCCGCATCAACCCTTTAGATGCACATTAACTCACGGTAACTTGCATACTGGTAATTTGAATGGTCTGTCCAAACTGATAACTTTAACATAACAAATTAGTGCAGATCAAAGTTTACCACTTGACAAATGAACAGTGGAAAGAGTTTTTACCCGTTTTAACCCACTAATCCAAACAGTCCTTTATAGGGGCTGTGTGGTTCTAAAAGCTAATGCATACTATGTTAAGCTTGAATTTTGGAAGACACATGTAAAACTAACTAAATTAAGCATAAACAAGTGTCAATTAGCTGAAAAGAAACACGAGAATAAGCAATAAGCAATTTTTACCTACGGACTAAAATTGACTAAAAATCAATATTTTGGTACCAAATTATCAAATAAAAATCACTTACTCCATCTCCAAATACACATCCTTCCACCAGCCAAAATTGCCAGCATTACACACCACCATCACCTCTATATCAATTGATACCCGAACATCAAGACAAAATCTTTGGTTAATTGAATTAGTCTCCCTTTTCTTTTTGTTGAAATTATATGTGGTTATTTGTGGTTAATTGAATTCCTTTTTTTTATTGTTGGTTTGTTTAACGCAGGTTTAAGATGGATACGAGTTGGATGTCTTTACCAAGATTTACCATAGAATATAAAAAAGGTCTTGAAGACTTTCTTGATCATATATTTTATAACGAGGGTAAAAATGGACAGATTTCATGTCCATGTAAAGATTGTGGTAATCAGATATGGGTAGATCGGGAGGACGCTGGAACACATCTGCTATGTATCGGGTTTATGAAAGGTTATACAATTCCACCTTTCAGTTCCAAATCATGTGATGCTCCAATGTTGGATGCTGAAGATGACATGCAAGGGTTGGTGAATGATGCCTTCCATCGGTTTGGTAATGACACAGAAGAAGATGACATGGGAACACAAAGTGAAAGTATGAGTATGCCAAACCTAAAGGCGAAAAAATTTTATAAAGTGTTGGGAGAGGCAAAGAAAGCACTATATCCTAGGTGTAAGTTATCAGTTCTTTCTTTTATCATTAGACTATTTCATGGTAAGTGTGTTGGGAAATGTAGTGATAATGGTTTCAGCATGATGCTGGATACAATGAGGGAAGCCTTCCCCGATGCTTCCATACCGAAGTCATTGTATGAACTAAGGAAGATAATTCGAGAGTTGGGACTTAGTTATGATAAAATTGATGCATGTCCTAATGATTGTATGCTGTACTGGAAAAAAAACATTAATAAAACAGAATGTGATACATGCCATACGTCAAGGTATAAAGCAAGTGAATATGATTCTGCAGATGTGTCAACCACACCTGATACAGGTAAGAAGATTGGAGCAAAGATTTTGCGTTATTTTCCGCTCATACCACGATTGCAAATGTTATTTATGTCATCTAAAACAGCTGCCTCCATGAGATGGCATAAAGAGGGTCGCACGAAAGATGGTTACTTGAGACATCCTGCTGATTCCCCGGCATGGAAAGCATTTGATTTTAAGTATCGTAAGTTTGCCAATGAATCTCGTAATGTCAGGCTTGGTTTAGCGAGTGATGGGTTTAACCCTTTTGGAACAATGAGTGTTTCTCATAGTACATGGCCTGTTGTTTTGACGCCATATAATCTACCTCCTTGGATGTGCATGCAGAAACCTTATTTCTTTCTATCTTTACTTATACCTGGCCCATCTGCTCCTGGGAACAATATAGATGTCTATATGGAACCGTTAGTGGCTGAGCTAAAGGAGTTGTGGGATGTTAACGGAGTAGAGACTTATGATGCATCAACAAATAGTAACTTTCGGATGCGTGCTTGTTTGTTATGGACGATCAGTGACTTTCCTGCTTATGCAAATTTATCCGGATGGAGCACCAAAGGTAAACTTTCATGTCCTAACTGCCATAAACATACAAAATCAACACGATTGACTCATGGCAAAAAAATTTGTTTTATGGGACATCGTCGATATTTGCCTGCTGATCATGCTTTTCGAAAAGATACAAAGTCTTTTGATGGCACAGAAGAACAAGACAGGCAACCCCGTGGCTTAACAGGACCAGAAGTACTTGATGAGTTAAATGGTTTTGAAATTAAATTTGGAAAACTTGTGAAGAGCAACCCAAATTTACCTTTTAATTGGAAAAAGAAAAGTATTTTCTTTGAGTTACCGTACTGGAAAGATAACTTGCTACGCCATAATCTAGATGTAATGCATATTGAGAAGAATGTTTGTGACAGTGTCCTTGGAACGCTAATGAATCTAGATTGGAAGACCAAGGATCATATAAAAGCACGCCTTGATTTACAAGAAATGGGCATTAGACGTGAACTTCATCCTATAGTTCAAGATAACAACAAAGTTTATTTGCCACCTGCTTGTTTCTCAATGGATAAAAAAGAGAAAGATATTTTTTGTCATGTGCTTAAGAAGGTGAAAGTTCCAGATGGTTATGCAGCTAATATATCAAGATGCGTAGAGTTAAAACCTCCAAAAGTGTCTGGACTTAAAAGTCATGACAGCCATATTTTGATGCAGCAGTTGCTTCCCGTTGCCTTGCGAAATGTGTTGCCAAAGCACGTGCGCTATCCTGTGATGAAGCTATGTCGTTACTATAAACAATTATGCTCAAAGGTTCTTAATCCAAATGATTTGGTTCAAATGGAAACCGAGATTGGAAAAATACTCTGTGATTTAGAAAGGATTTTTCCGCCATCATTCTTTGATGTCATGGTTCATCTTTCAGTTCATCTTGCTTCAGAGGCCAGATTAGGAGGGACAGTTCATTACCGTTGGATGTATCCAATCGAGAGGTGCACATTACTATTTTAGTAAATACCTTTATTAAAAAATATTATTGAATCTGAAATTCATGGTTTTGATATCTCAGGTATTTATCTACATTAAAATCTTACGTGCGAAACAGGAGTAACCCGGAGGGTTCGATTGCAGAAGGATATCTAGCTGAAGAGTGTGTGTCGTTTTGTTCATTGTACTTATCCAGTGATGTTGAGACCGTACATAATAAGACAAATCGAAATTATGATGACGATGGTTATGAGGATGTTTTACCTATCTTTTCTATGTCGGGTCGACCGATTGGTGCTAAAAAGGTAGAAATGATGGACCTTGACAGTTTGGCTAAAGCACATTCATATGTGTTGTTCAATTGTAGTGAAGTTGATGAATTTCGAACGTAAGTAATTATATTAGTTGTGAGTTTCATAAATTATATTATACGATTAATAGTTGTCGTTGTTATCATCATTATCATCTGTTAACACTGCAGTGAACATCTGGCGATGGTTCAGCATGAAAATCGGAAAAAACGTAAGCGTGACATTCAACGTTTACATAGCGAGACTTTTGAGTCGTGGTTTCAAGATCATGTAAGTAATAATTATAATGACATGGCATTTTCAACCTACTAATACACGGGTGTATAACAAAACAATCAACACATCTTGCATTAATTCAGGTTGAGGAGCTGCATACTAGAGGGGATCACAGAATCACAGAAAGTCTAAGGAACTTGGCAAGTGGTCCATCTGAGTTTGTGAAAAAATATAGGGGATTTATCATAAATGGTTTCCGATTTCACACAAAAGATGTAGAACAGAATAGGAAAACACAGAATAGTGGGGTTATTCTTCAGGCCATGACAAACAGCTTCTCGAGTGCTACAGATAACAATCCTATCGTGGGAGATGTAACTTACTACGGGGTTTTGAATGATATCATTGAGTTGGAGTACGCTATTGACAAGAAAGTAGTTTTGTTCCATTGTGATTGGATTTCGAATGGTTCAAGGAAAAAAGAAGATGACAACGGGTTTACACTATTGAATTTTGAAGGATTGAAGGCTAATAACGAGCCTTTTATACTAGCTTCTCAAGCACAGCAAGTATTTTACGTTGCAGATAGTGTTGACAAAGGATGGCAAGTTGTGATCAAGACAGCGCCCAGACATGTTTATGACATGGATGAACAAACAAGTCTTGAAGACGTGGAAACACATTTGCAGGGTGACTCATTCACGGGTCCTCAACATGACGAAACAGTGGATATTGAATTGGTTAGAGGTGGTTTCGATGGAACTGTTGTGGACAATGATGACTTAGTTTTTGCCGAAGAAGAAGATCCAGTTGAAGCTGATTCATGATTTCAATTAGCTAAATAGTAATAGTCCCTGTTTTTATCTAAATTTAGTTGTTAAGAATCAATTAGAAGCCTCATTACAGTTTATATAACTTGCTTGTACTCATTTTCAAGTTTATTACTTGTTTTTGTCAACTGCTCAGCACTTTGGGCTTATTTGTATGCTTATTTCAAGTTTCCAGCAATAGTTGTAGTTTTGAAAAATGCTTATTCATTAGTGCTTTTCATGTTTGTAAAAAAAAAATTAAAAAAAATTCATAAAGTCCAAGAGCAAGGATCGAACCCTGGTCACTGGATTCCGAAACACACACCACTAACACACTTGCCCTTGGGTCTTTTGCGTTTTATCCTTCTTTAACAATCCTTTTAACATTTATTCCCTCATTTGCTATTCGAATTACTTACCTTATTCCCAGACCTTTTTAGTATTTTTCCTAGGATTGTCGTATCATAAAGTACTTTTAGTAAAACCTATGAGACCCAAGTGACAAGGGTCCTACTAAATTTTGTTATAATAAAACTGTTGCGAATAACCGTTGTAAAAACCTGATGTTTTATGACTCAAATAAGGAAGTGTTCTATTATGGCGTATGATAATAAAACCATAACAAATAAGCGTACTATAAAGGTTAATGTTAAAAGACACAGGTGTCAAGGGTCCTATTAAGTTTGTTAAAATAAAACTTTTGCAACTAAGCGTTCTATAAAACTAAAACTTTATGACTCAAATTTCAAGTGTCCTATTATGCTGGATGAATTTATGAGACCCAAGTGTCAAGTGTCATATCAAGTTATGATTTAATAAAACTTAATTTGAATAAGCATTATAAAAAGCGGGTGTTTTACGACTATAAAAAGAAGTGTCATATTATGGTGTATCATTAAAAAACCATTATGAATAAGCGTTCTATAAAGGTTAACGTTATAAGACCCTATTGTCAAGGGTCCTATTAACTTTTGTTATAATAAAAAACGTTTGCGAATAAGCGTTCCATAAAACTGATGTTTTATGACTCAAATATCAAGTGTCCTATAATGGTGTATCAATCTATGGGACCCAAGTGTCAAGTGTCATATTAAGTTATGTTTTAATAATACGTTTGCGAATAAGCGTTCTAAATAATTAATGTTTTATGACTTATGTATCAAGTGTCCTATTATGGTGTAGTGAAGTTTTATGACGTTTGCGAATAAGCGTTCTAAATAATCAACGTTTGCGAATAAGTGTTCTAAATAATTAACGTTATAATACCCACGTGTCAAAGGTCCTATTAAATTTTGTTATAATAAAACTTTTGTGAATAAGCGTTTTAACTAACTGATGTCTTATGACTCAAAACTCAAGTGTCCTATTATGGTGTATTATAATAAAACCATAATGAATAAACGTCCTATAAAGGTTAAAGTTATAAGACCCAAGTGTCAAGGGTCTTATTAGGTTATGTCATAACAGGACATCTAGTGATCAAGTGTCGTATTACACTATCACATAATGGGACACCAACAACTAAATGCCTTATAAAGTAATTTATTAGGATCCATATTTTAAGTGTCCTATTAAGTTATATGATAATAGGACCCCAAATAATCAACCATCATATTATATAACTTTTTAGGACACCGCCTAAGTAGCAAATATTTAAAAAGGACCCTAAACGCTCATATGTCCTATTAAACAGTTTTTTAGGACTCCATTATCATACCGTCCCAGACAAAGGGTCCTAAAAAGCCACTTTTCTTGTAGTGACAAATTCAAATATTTTTAGGATGTTTGAATTATCTAACAGAACAAGGATTTTTGAAAAATTTAGCAAAAGAAAGAAAAGTTTTACAAAAGAAAATTTCTGAAAAAATTCGTTGGGAATGGACACCATCCGACACCCAACTTGTACAAAAAATTAAAACAACTTTACAATGATTAACGGAATTATATAACCCGGAAACAAAAGATTTTTTTATTATTGAAACAGATGCATTCGACGACACTTGGGCAGGATGTATGAAGGCAATTCAGAATGGAAAAGAATTATTAGGATTAGATATTGACGGAATTCCAATCCCTCAATCTAATCTATCAAAATTAGCACTATGTATTGATGGAAGTCAAATTCCTCAATCAGTCTCAGAACTATGTATTGATGGAAAGAAATTTCCTCAATCTGATCCATTACTATTCAACTCAGTATTACAAACATCAGAAATAGCTTTTTTAAGCAATGAGCAGACATCTGTTTTAAAAACAGAAAAATATAATTCTAAATTATGCAGATATATTTCTTGAACATTTTCAGAAACGGAGCAAAAATACAGTACTCATGAAAAAGAAACACTCGCGTGTTTAAAAACTCTTAAGAAATGGAAGATTGATCTGTTGCAAACAAGATTTGAGTTACGAACGGAGTCAAAATATGTAACAGGTTTCTAGAGATACAAATTACAAGAAGACTATTGTAGAGGTCGACTCATCCGTTGGCAACTACAGCTACATCAATTCCATCCCAACATCAAGTATATAAAGGGTGATAACAATACATTTGCAGACACCCTCACCCGAGAATGGAAGGCATAATAAAATAAGCACAACATCAATATCAACAAAAAAGAGAACAACGTGTCTCTTTAGAAAAATAATTAGCCTTCGTTAGAAAAGAAGAAGAAGAACTAGCCAACACTATACAATACTTGACACGAACATCAAGTTCATAATCAATCTTAGAATCAACCAAAACACCAACACAGTCAAAACCATCAGCACCCATAAAGCCAACACCATCAACTTCAAAAACCCAAGCATCATATTCACCTTCACCAGAAAAAACTAAATATACAAAGATGGAAGAAGAAGTTGAAGAAATAGTTCAAAATTCAAGCGTTGGAAAGAAAAAATGGTACGTTATTTTTAATGGACCATTCAAAGGTATCTATTCAAATTGGGCACTCGCAAGTCGTCACATGATAGGGCAAAGCGTTACCCATAAAAGCTATACATCAAAGGAAGAAGCACAGCAAGCATTAAAAGAATCATACAAGACAGTCACTACAGAAGAAGTTCAAAGATCGAAGAGATTTGTTTCTCTTAATCAAAATCTACAAAACAAGATAGAAAAATTAAAGGCAGTAGACTTGATAAGAAGCATTCCGACCACGAAGGAAAAAGAAGAAATGAAGAAACCATCAGTCGAGAAATTCCAAAGACTTTGGGATAGTCTTATGCATTATGATGAAGTACAAGCCGCCAAATCTTTTTATCCGAAAGATAGAAGGATTGGACCGAAAGCAGTATTCTTACCAAGAGCATTGCCAATGGATATTCATGATTATTTTGTCCATGGGTTGTTAGATACAATATATACCAACGGAGAAAGCATCAGGGAATTCCAAGAATTTCCATTCAGAATTTAGAAAATCATCAGAACATACAATGATCTTTTCGCCAAGGGAAGACCTTTGTATTTTAGCATGCATTCAAGTTATCCGATATTTGACAGAGACCAAAAGCTGTTAGTACCAGCAATAGCTTTAGCATAATTAGGAATCAGCACAAGGCACCCGCCTAGAGACGAGATAAAACCAGAAACTCCAACCACCGAAAATTTCATAGAAGCACTAGCAGGAGTATTTTTCGCATCACTAAAACTCGGCACAGGAAGAGGACAGAAATCAGATATTAAAATTAATTATTTTGGAAACAATGTGTTAATTTATTCGAATTATTCAGGAAAAATTAGTGAAGAGCAGCAAAAAGTATTATCAGACTTTGAAGAACCCTTTGAGAATTTTACTGGGCCATTAGCATCACTACCAGAAGATTTCAAGATATCACCATGCCAGCATTTATCGAAGGTATCAAGACATATCTGTGAATACTGTTCAGACACACAGATGCAAGATTGAAGAATTATTAGTCACGAGAAGACACAAAGAAGAAGACAAAAGTTCAAAAATTATTGAAGCCGCGTGATAGCAATTATGCGCCAGGACATCTGTCTTTCCATTATTTCTACTTTTTTAGCTTTTTCTTTATGAGGCTGCTTGCAGTAAGGCGACCAAGTTTCCCCATTTTTCTCTGCCACGTCAGCTTTCTCTCTCCAGCGACCTACAGGCGATTAAGTGCCCCAGTAAGGGCGACCTACACTAAAAAAAACATACCCCACAAAATACATTTTCATTTAATTAAAACACACACAAATATACAAAACACTCGATCGGATATGTAACCAAGTATGGGGGGATCGAATGCCACGATTTGCACCCACACTAAGGGAATCGATTCCCATAGTCGATCACCATTCGATCACCATATGCTCGATCGAGACTACTGCATGTAGTCTGAGTGGTGTGATGTGAATTGTTTTTTAGTAATAATGTAAGGGCAATAATGTAAGGCCTGTCGGCCACCTAGTAGTGCAGTAGGTGTAAATTATTAGTGTGCAATAATGTAGGATGTGAACTATTCCTCCTACTTTATCTATGTATAAATAGAGGCATAGCCTCAGTAATGAAAGTATGAGTTTTTGAGTTGAAAACCATCGTGTTTTGTGAGATTAAATTCTCTCTCTATCTGTTGAAGCATCGTCTTCTGAATAGCAGATTCATCTGTTGAAACGAGAAGTAATCGTTTCTGAATAGCAGATTGCTACCTATCCTATCCATCATTCAAAAGAATCACAACGATTCATTAAGAAAAGCCAAACCATACACCGCCTTTATTACCAATCATCTACTTTAAACGAATCATTCGTTACAATTCGAATTCATCTATCAATATTATATTCCCCATTCATCAATCATTCACCAATCATCCGTTCAATTCATACACTTATACGGTATTGCCACCATCAAGTCTAATTGAGGGCTCGGTCGATTAAGCAGTCCTAGTCGTTGTTTCAACCAAAGGGCTTTTAACTTTCTTAGCCTTTCGTAAAAAGAAGAAAAAAGGGGGGGCTTTCAGCTTAACGGATTATGAGTGACAGGTAAAATAGTAATTTCCGAGTTTTAGTCTAGTTTGAAACATATTTGAGATAATATGTGAGATATTGGGATGTCCCTTAGAAAAAGATATTGTTGTTTTAAAGCTTCAAACATTCATAGTTGATATTTCAATGTTTCGAGTACTCCATATAGTCCATGTTTGACAGTTTCAAATGGTAATTACTACTGCCGTTTCAATTATGTGGAAGTGGAACCTGACTTATTACCACTAGAATTTCAGTTTGCATCTTTGTATAATCTGTACACTACTAGGAAGCATCGTTGTTCTTTTTTCGCTCAAAAAGTATGCTATTAAAAGATATACACAACACATCTCTTTCTAACCGAGTCAAAAAAAAAATCACTTCTCCTTAAAATGGTTATGATGATCTTGAAGGAATCCTTTACGGACACCAAGAACTACTACGGTCTACGGACCAGCTGACCTTCGGTTTATCGATTTGCATTTGGCAAATCAACTAAAAAATTGCTGGAGTATAGGCTTAACTAAAATATGAGTAGCGTACGTATTAATATTTGCCAAATGGTTTTGTAGGTGTATGAATGTTTGCCTTAATTGAATTTATAACGAAATACTACGGATCAAACTAATATTTTCTTATCCACGAATCATTATACATGATGCTCAAAGATACAAATGTTGTGCTAGCCATTCAAATTCTTTATTGGCCAACACTTGCCGTGTACTACTTTACTACTCCCTCTGTCTCAAAATTATTGTTCCCTTTTGATATTTCTTTCTCAACTTTGATTATAAATATTTTTGTTTGTGTTATACAATTTTTGATAAAAATTATACCAATGAAAATACATTTAAAACTCAATCCGTTCATATAGTTTGTATCAAATATTATGTAATATAAACAAAAATACTTATGGTTAAAGTTGAAAAGTAAAGACCGAAAAAGTTAAAAGGGCACAATAATTTTAGGACGGATGGAGTATTATCTTTGACTCCCTACAATTTCTTGAAAGTTGTAGTCCACAAATACATTCAAAGTCCATGTGAAAGTACAGCCCTATTTTACTTTCCATTTTTACATGCCGTCTTAACCTATAAATATTCACCATTCATTATCTCTTTAAAAAGAAAGCCCTAACTTACGCTGTCATTTCCTTTTAGACTGGCATTATGACCACTTACCAGGACCACATGGGATTGGTTCTAGGGTTGCTTTCAAAATTAGATAAGTATGAGGGCCTCTGAATGTGTACTATGCCATTACAATTCAAGGGTGGATGAGATTTAGACCATAGAATACAACCCTAATTATTTAGTGCTTTCATTTCAAGTAACTTTAGCATGCACCTTTGATTTGTACTGTAGTGCCAAAAGAATTTGATGCTCCTCTAGCTAACTTCTTGTTCTTCTTTTATTTCAAGCACCATCTACACGTCTATATATCACACTAATGATTCCCACTCTGTACTTTTGGTCATTTCCTAAATGCACATACGATGCATCTGCATTTAATTAGGTATAGTATAATTATTGGTGCATATATCTGGCACTTTCCATCTTTAGCAACAACTTTTAGTGACCTTGTCAGGCCACCAATAGCCAGCTTAAATGGTCAGGTTTAACGTGATAGAACTTACAGCTCTTATGATAAGGGGTGTTTGGGGTAAGCTAGCTTATTGTGTTTTGAGAAAACTTGTAAGTTATTTGGAAGCATGGTTCTAAAAGGCGCACAAAGGCCTCACAAAAGCCCGCAAAGTCTTGAGGCTTGGTCATGCCGTCACGTCATGTGTTATGCCGCCTTATGTCACGTTTTTTGTAAACTCGTTATATATGAAATAGAATATATATATATAAATATTTTCATTTTTGTGTCGCCTTATGCCACTTCTTATAAACACAAAAGCTTTGCCTTGGCCGCTAAGG
Organism: Artemisia tridentata subsp. tridentata; assembly: GCA_021014915.2. Lineage (NCBI taxonomy): Eukaryota > Viridiplantae > Streptophyta > Magnoliopsida > Asterales > Asteraceae > Artemisia > Artemisia tridentata. Next base: position 250,186,267 of record CP139502.1, read on the forward strand.
CGTGAGGCTTGGTCATGCTGCCACGTCACGCCTCGCGCTATTTATAACCTTGTTTGAAAGTGTTCGAATAATCTTGTTTCAAATGGTTGCTCGTTTGTCTTCAACCACTATGTATATTCTATTTTGATGAAATATAAGGGCCTAGTGGTTTGGTTTTTTTTTTTTTTTTTTTTTTTTTTTTTTTTTTTTTTTTTTTTTTTTTTAAAAATTAAATCAATAGTTTATTAAACAAAACAAAATGAATAGCATTTTTCTGGAAGGCCAATTATATCAAAAGCCCCAATAAGGAGCTAGGCAAAAGAATTACATATCAAACCACTACATCCAATTTAGCGTTCCAATCAACTCTTGTATGAATTTGTTGTAACTCTTTTGTACTAGCTCCTTGCTAGTTTTCTGAATAAGCACCTCTTCAAAAAAATAAAAATTAAAAATTCCAATTTATTGTTGGTAATTTTGCCCTAGTAGAGAACCAAGTAAACGAGAAAAACTTGATGTCGTTGAAAATTAACTCCTTGTTTGGTCTTTTGGAGGCAAATATCACATTATTTAGAAACCGCCAAAGAGTCCATACTCCATAGCCCATAGGGTTGTTTGAACCACTACATCGAAGGCTTTGGACATGGTAGGAGAAAGGTTCACTTGATAAATAAACAAGCTTATTTAATTTTGGGTAGTATAAAAAATTACAGCAGTTCTTTCGTAGTTTTACTGTGATGTTGCGATTTTATTGTTAAAAACAGGTATAAAAAGTGTACGTAAGAATCTTTTTTTTTGGTCAATCTAACTTTCTATTACAGATTTAAGTAATTGATCAATAACTTCAAAACAATAACAAATAAAAGCATAAGGAAATATTATCCGTTTTTACAAAGCAAATTCAGTGTTCAACTTTCTCTGCAGTAAATGTTCTATTTGCTAGGGAATAATTCCTTCACAAGTGGTCAAAGGATCAAGCTTACAAAGTCAAGTTATAAAGTGTAAGGAAATTCCCTCTTCCTTAACGGGTATATATGCTCTATCTTTTAACATCAATATCGTTCAAAAAAATATATATACAATTTTTGGACTATCTGTATTGTCCATTTATTCATATAATCTCCCATAGATGTTGCAGTGACTCGCCCAAATGCAGCCTAATAATCATATGTCTTCATTTTTCTTTTTCGAAAGATTGGAATTTCGAAGTGGGAATGTTAGGTAGCATTTAGTTGGTGAAAAAATTTCTCGTTTTTCCGTTTCTAAATTCCTTGAGAAGGGAATAATTTTTCTTTTCTAGAATTTTGAAAACCTGTTTAGATGGAATTATATTTTTCCTTTACAAAAAAATGAAAAGATTGGTCGGGTGGCGGCGACGGTGCAGAATGAAACGAGATATTATGGTTAGAATGGTGTATCTTTCATGTTTTGTAGATCCTGCTCTTTTTACTGAGAAAAAAAAAATGAGAAAGAAAAAGGTAAGAATGATAGAATGAGTTTTTCAATTTTTTAGTTAAAATTTTCACTTACTTTTTCTTTTTTTTTTTCTTTTTTTAAATTGTTGGAAAAAATATGAATAAATGGATTTTTAATTTTTTCATTTTTATATGAAAAAATTCGTAGAAAAATTGGATATTTTCTCCAACTAAACGCACTCATTTTGGGAATAGTTTGCTCGCTGACTTTGAACCCAAAATTATGTTCAAAGATTCAAACCTTAATTTAATCAAAACGTACGTGAGTCAAATATATACACTCAAGAAAACTGAGCAAGCAAAATTTTACTCACTAAATTCTTTATCAAGATCCAGATAGTACTTGTAAGACTCTAACCTACATGTATTTTAATTACTGAGATGACCAGATGTCCCCATCACTAGAACGTGCAATGGCCACGCATTATTGACGAACGATTCCATCAAGATTAGCCTTAAGACAGCTTTTTAATGTTCCTTATACACAGGGCCGTCTCGTGGATTTCGGAGGCCCTGTGCCGTGATTATAAAAAAGGCCAATCAGAAAACGAAAATTTTTACGAATTTATATAATCGTGTTTCTCAATTATGAATGCGATTTTTGGCTTGACAAAATCAAAACAAAAACATGGTATAAAAATTTGGGTATACGCTTGTGTGTGTATTTACCATTGAGAGTTTTACGGTAGAATTTGATTTTTTATTTTTTTTCATTCGTGACAGTACAAGAAACAAGTCTGATAAACGCATCATATCGCTAGCAAATATGAAACTTGATGCTTTTTCACTTTTATGTAATCTAGAATAATACTTTCTTGGCCTTGTACAATGCAAACTTTTATCTTATTTATCTGTTGTGGGCGTTATACAAAATTTGCGGCCCCTTTACTTTTGGGCCTTGTGCAAACTTTAATTTCTATTCGTATGTTGTTTCTATTAGAGTGATTACAACTTATGATAACTAAGTTAAATCACTCTTTATGTAATCTAATGAGGTGTTTAAATTGTTTATGGTAATAATACGTAAAGAACACTACAACAATTTCAGCGTTTTGTCAGGGGCACCAGTCAGGGGCACCAGCGTCGTCGCTAAAAGTACCATGGGGCCCACATTTTCGATACAGTTTTTTGTCAAAAGTTTGACCACACGTCCCTCACTTTTAACGACGACACATGTCGTCGCTAAAAGTGTTTATTAATAAAATAATACATGTTTTTATGAAACAATTTTTTATTAAAATTAAAAATAATTTCGCCCGCAAAAAGAAATTAACCCCACCAAAATATTTAATGACGAAAACTGTTGTCACTACATGTATATACGAATTAAATAATATTTACTTTCCGATTAAATAATTTAATTTTATTAAAAGGTAGTTTAAAAAAATAATTAAATAATAATTTTTAATGGGTATGTTGTGGCTAATTAAATAGTTTGGTCCACACACTCATTGCAAGGTCACATGTGACAATGCAATGAGTACATGTTTCCACACTATCGTTACAACACGCACATAAAACCGAGTCTAGATCGATGCCTCGTCTATCAAGTTCCACACGCACCGGTAGTCTTCCTTTAAGAGCTCTCCACACGAAGATGTTAACTTTCTTAGGCACCAACTTGTTCCAAATCGTATCTTGACCATTGCTATCCATATGAAGAACCTTTTCCTCAATCAAACTTGTAAGACTTTTGACTTTGAATTCGCCATCCTCACCAAGCGTCCACATCCATCTATCCCTACAATCATTAAAAACAACCACATTTCGTAATACCTCAATTAGATCCTCATATTCCTTACACACCCTACCCCTAATGCTCCTATTCCAATCCCACACCCATACCCACTCATTATCTACCCAATAACCCTTATACAACACACTACCCTCTTTTCAATTATCTAAGTGAAAAAGCCTAGGAAATCTATCACAAAGCCTCCTATTATCCACCCATCTATCAACCCAAAACCTAATATCCCTTCCATCCCCCAACACCCCCACACATGATGACGTGAAATCTAACCCCAATTCATCCAACTCCATACCAACCTTCACAATATCACCCCATACGCCCACCCCCCCTTCGACAACATCCCACCCCACCCGTTATTACTCCCGAGACCCCCACACTTACCATGAACACTTTTAATGACTTTAACCCATAAACCCTCACCCTCCCTCTTAAATCTCCACCACCAAAAAAGCTGCAAGAATTGTATCCATGAACATTTTTAATGACTTTAACCCATGAACACTTTTAATGACTTGACCCAAGAAAGCTTTTTGCCCTCCTCAATCCCTCCTCAAAAATAGTTTTTCCTAATCCGCTCAAGATTTTTTATCACACTCAAAGGCACACAGAACATCGAGAAATAATAAAATGGCAAGCTACCGAGAACCAATTTTACCAGTGTTAACCGACCCCCGAACGACATCGTTTTAGCTTTCCACCCGGACAATCGATTCTTGAATTTTTCAACCACGGGTTTCCAAGACTTCACCCGACCCATGTTTTCACCAATTGGTAGACCCAAATATGTGAAAGGAAGTTCACCAACATCACACCCCATCCAATTTGCCATATCCCCCAATTCATCCTCGTTAACGCCCAAACCATATAGTTTACTTTTACCATAATTTACCCTTAATCCGGAAACCTCTTCGAAGCATCTAAGAACACACATAAGCGACTTCGCGTTCTCTTTGTTCCATTCTCCAAAGAAAATGGTATCATCCGCATATTATAGGTGAGACACCATGACATGATTCGCCCCAACCTTAACCCCTCTAAAAATGCCCTTCTCAACCGCTTCGTTCACAATAGCATTTAAACCTTCCTCCGCCAATATAAATAAAAAAGGTGATAACGGGTCACCTTGGCGTACACCCCTCTCGATCCCGAATTCCTCCGATGGAGAGCCATTAACAAGAATGGACGTAGAAGACGATTTGAGACACGCTTCTACCCATTTTCCCCATTTATCTCCAAATCTCATCTTCTTCATAATGCACATTAGAAAATTCCAATTGATACTATCATATGCTTTCTCGAAACTTTTAATTTAGTCGAATTTAACTAATACGAAATCTCAGTCTATATCTAAATAAGCATATTATGGCATCAGGCTATTTAAAGTTGTAGTGCAAGGTTCCATTTATTTAGACATCATTATTTTGGCGATAACGTGAATACTTGAGTACTTGACTTTATGACAAACTTGTTTCTTCTTAACAGCTAATGTATCTTTTTTTTATATAGATGAACTATGTTGACTTATTGTAACAATTACTAGATGCTAAGATGTAGCCATTGTTCACTGTAGATGTCTCAAGCTAAATCAAGTGAAAGCATTCCAATAATGGAAATAGCTCCTAATATTATTAATGTCGAAGCTAGTGATTCAAAAGAAGGCATTGCAGTAGCAACCGCTGCACAACAAGCAAATGTAGCTAATAATGAACAACATACACCATTCACAAAAAGAAAAAGGAAAAAGACTTCAGGAGTTTGGGCACATTTTGATGAAATAAAGTTGAGTAATGGAACCGAGATGGATGAGTGCAAACACTGCTGTGAAATAATAAAGAAGACTAAAGGTAGCTCCACCACACCATTCCACAGGCATATTGAAATTTGACCGAATTTAAAAGTTTTCAAGAAAAGGCCCACTAAACTTAAATGTTTTGCTTGGAAAATCAGTTTCTTCATCAATGGTGCAAAACTGTAAGTTTGACAATGATAGGATGAGAGAGCTTGTTTCTCATATGATCATGGTCCATGAACCGTCTTTCAATTTTGTTGAATATGACTTGTTTAATATCCTTATGAAGGTAGCTAACCCGGCATTTAACAAGATCTCACGTGCATCAACTAGACAAGATTGCATTTCCAGTTATGAAATTGGAAACGAAAGACTTCATAAATTGTTAAATTTTGTCAACTATGTGAGCATTACAACTGATATGTGGACATCAAATCAGAATATCCATTACATGGTAGTCACTTGCCACTTTGTAGACTCCGATTTTAAGTTAAACAAGTGCATACTTAGTTTTTTGATGTGCCTCCGCCATATTCTGGCATTGGCATCTATGATTGTCTCTTCAAGTGTCTAAAAGAGTGGAATATCGAGATGAAGGTGGCTACTTTGACAGTTGACAATGCAAAAAACCAATGATGTAGTAGCTAAGAAGTTAAGAGAAAATTTAAATCTACAAGGAAAACTAGCTATTGGTGGAAAATTGTTTCATGTGCAGTGTTGTGCTCATATTCTCAACTTGTTAGTTCAAGACGGCCTCTCAGAAATTGAAGATATAATTCATAATGTTCGTGAGAGCGTGAAACATGTAGGTGCGTCTCCTGGTCGTTTGCATGTATTTAGTGAACTTTCCAAGAAACTATTAGTCTCAAACAAACATCTGATTTTAGATCTTAGCACTCGCTGGAATGCTACATATGCTATGTTGTCTACGACATTGGAGTTCAAAGAAGTTTTTGTGAATTATGCTGACCAAGAACATACATACACCACTTTGCCAAGTGAGGAAGATTGGGAAAAAGTTGAAGAGGTTTGCTCATTTTTCTACTTTTCAACGAGGCTACAAAGATAATTTTAGGTATCTCTTCGAAGTTTCTTTTTTATTACAAGTCTTTTTTTCAAAAACGACTAACTAATTCATCTTATATCATATAGGGTCCGAGTATCCTACATCCAATTTATTTCTTAGTGAGTTATATGGGATTAAAGAAGAACTCGATGAAGTATTTTTGGAGACAAGTGATTGCAAGAAAGACATGGCTACTGAGATGAAAAAGAAATTTGATAAGTACTGGGGTAGCTGCAATTTGTTAATTTCAATTGGAGCTATTTTAGATCCTAGATACAAGATGGAGTTGTTTAATTTCTCTTTTAAGTCCATATATTCTGCAAATGAGGCTACTATTCAGGAGAAAATTGTTCGAGACACTTTAGATGAATTATATGATGAGTATGTTAAGCTCATAAAGAACGCAATGTTGTTTCAAATGAAAATATTGGGAGTCAAAGTGGTGTGTCTAAGAGTGGTCTTAGCTCAACATCTAAGTCTAATTTTGGTAAACATATCAAAACTAGCACGACCAAGTATGATCAACACATTCGAAGTGAGGACACTACTATAAGTGAGAAGTCAGAAATAGATACTTATTTGGAAGAAGGAGTGTAGATTGGTGAGCCAGGTGCATACTTTGATGCATTAGGCTGGTGGAAGGAGAAAAGTTGTAAGTTTAAAATTCTATCCAAAATGACTGCTGAAATATTGGCAATACCCCTCACCACCGTTGCTTCAGAATCTGCTTTTAGTGCCGGTGGGAGGGTTATTGATCCACATCGCTCTTCTTTAGGAACCAACATTTTTGATATTCTTATTTGTGGAGCTGATTGGTATCATCATTATTATGAGCTACAAAAAAAGAAAACAATGTACTTTTTATCTTTTAAACTCTAATAGCTTTTTCTTACAATGGTGGAATAACTAGTTATTTCTTTTTGTTTCCTGTAGGAACAAGTTGATTTCGTAACTATGGAGCTTACTTGAGTAATGACAACTTGATTACAACTTCTGGATGACTTCTAAATCTCTTCTTTTGAACATCTTTTGGATGACTTCTACAACCTCTTCTTTGATGACGTTCAAAAAGATGTTTTATAGAAGTTATCGTGTATATATTAACTAAGATAATGATGTTGTTTAGTTATATTTAACTCTTTATGTAAACATCAACTAGGCTGATGATGCTGATATGACTATATTTTAGGAAAATGATGTATATGAACATCAGCTAGGATAAATGATGTTATTAAGACTATCTTTTCGGATAATGATCAGATGGTACGTTAAAAGTAGCTTTAGTTTTGCAATCGTTTATGTCCGTTTACATTTATTTATGACCGTTTATGTCCATTTATGTCCGTTTACATTCATTTATGCTCGTTTACGTTCGTTTAACCTATTAACAAACGAACATAAGCGAAAATGAACAAGTTCAAATCTAAATGAACGAACATGAACAACTATTTTGGTTCGATTACGTGTTCGTGTTCGTTTATTTATCCGGCTAAAATTAAATGAACAAACATGTACATACCTCCGTTCGTGTTCGTCCGGTTCGTTTACAGTCCTACTCTTACGCCCTTGGAACAAAGCAAGTTGTAAATCATTCTCCTCACAAGTATTCTCTTCATTTTCCAAAATTGAGTCATCAGCTATCTGGCATGATGTTCCTACATTGCCTAACTGACTACTCTGACTTACTTAGAACATAGTAACATCAACATCGGGCTCCTCAAACCTGTTATTCACATCAACCAGTGATCTTCCTACTTTCCCTAACTGCTTCCTTTGACTCACTTAGAACAGATTAACCTCAACATCAGACTCTTCAAAAGTATTATCATCATCAACAAGTTCTAATGCAAGATCACTGTTGTTACTAACATCACTATTAAATCCAGCATTCAACTCTTTAGCATTTTCAAATACCTTAACAAGCTTATCTTTTTGCATATGGTCAACAGGTTGGTTGGTAAAGGACATGTCAAGGGTTGAAAAGACAGGTTCAATCCCTGGAAACTTACTACCTTTCTAGTATAGGCTCATTATCAATGTCATCTAAAACCAATCATCTACAACATGATTGGATAACAGCACTAGCTACCTTTCTACTTTCTTCATCCATCCCCTAAAAACAGTCTTAATTGATTCATTGCATTCAACTTTAATATTTTCTTACCTATTTCAACATAAAAATCTATCAACTTATGGTCCTTGACATGCCTTTTAATAACTTAATATTCACAGGCTCACGAAAAGCTATACAAACCATCATCCAATGTACGAGGCTTAACAAAGTAGTAGTAATTGGTTTTTCCAGACTCATAACCAATTTGGACTATAAGAGAATCCATCTCATCAACAGACACCTCATTAGTATCAACATAATCAACAATACATTCTGTTAATACAAATAAACCGTAAAAGTGTTTATTTATATCTTACGATCTTTCTATGTTTTCTTGATAACAATCGTAAAATCATTTTAATGAAATAAATAAAATACATAATTTTTCAATCCAATAATTTTCTAACTCATTTTACTAAACAAATAATCCATCAAACACTTCTAGCTTACATAAAGTCAAAACCATTTTTATAAAACATTTATAAGTAACTCTTGTTACTTACACTTTTATAAAACGCATAGTTAAATTTAAACTAGACAAATATGTAAGTAAATGTAATGGGTATTTTTGACCCATAACCCATGACCCATGAACCTTAACCCATGAACAATGACCCATGACCCAAAACCCATGGCCCATATGCATTACATCATGCATGACATCAAAATGGGTAAAGTCTATGACCCATGACCCAAAGTCCATGACCCATGACCCAAAGTCCCTAACCCATGACCCAATATATGCATTACATCATGTTGGGTACCCATGACCCATAACCCAAAACCCAGAATTGTAACCCAAAACCCGGACTAGAATTACCCAATATCCGGATACTTTTTCCAAGGGATCCGGCTGATCAGAGAACTTTTTAACTATAAATAGTGAACCATTTCTTCATTTCTTCTAACCCCTTTCATACATATTTTCTCTCTATACTCTTACCTCTCTAACCTCATATCTAAGGATCATCCATGTTGTTTTTCTTTAGTGATTCCATAGGTTCCTCTTAAAGGCGAGATCACGAAATTTTGCATAGAAGACTTGCAAGCTCGAAGATATGGGTCGCTAGGCTTCATCACCATCACAAGATCACTGAAGTGTTTCTTGTTGCTGATTCATCTTAAGTATGTTAAAGAAGTATTGTATTATTTTGTGTTGTTGGGTTGTGATTCCTCCATTATAAAGGAACTCGATATTTAGCTTTGTACCAGAAAAAATGTAAGCGACGATGGGTTGGTTCTACCGGTGTTAAAACTCGGTATTTAGCTTTGTACTGGATAAAGTGTAAGCGATGTTGTGAAGGATTCTCCGCCAAGATAAGGAGTTTATGGGTGTAGTGTTTACGAACTCTCGAGTTGGGTACTCGGGGACTGGAGTAGAGCAAGAAAGGTGACCTTGTAGACAAACCACTATAAATACTCGTGTCACGGTTTTATCTTTCTTTATTCTAACATGTATTATATTTTCTCAATATCTAACTATCAATATACATACACCAAAAAGGATTGACAAAAGTCGATCTAAATAATTTAAAACAAAGTTTTAATTGGTAAAACTATTCAAACTCCCCCCCCCCCTCTCTAGTTTTGTACAATTGACATCAGAGCTACGTTACCAAGTTTTTCAGAGTATATTGTACTTTAAAATTTTGAAACGATCAGTGAATGTTTGTAAACTACAAAGAAGGAAAATCTTTATATCTAACTTTAAACCTATTTCTTAAATCCTAATTAAAGATATTGATAGTTTGCATAATATTACATTTAATATTCATCTTTACTAATTTATTAGATACTTACAATACATATTTTTCTAATTATCTTCATGATGGGAAAACTTCGAATATTACTTTCAACCAAAGGAAAAATCGAAGTTGACACACTAAAAGGATCTCTCAAAATCCTTTGTCAAAAAGCCTCCAAGTATGTTAAAAAGCCTACAAAGTATTTCTTGAAAATGGTCTCAAGAAATTTTCAAAGAAAAGAAAAGGTACGTTATTTCTTTAAATAACTTTTCTCATAACATGTTGATGAACTCAAATAAGTACATTTTATTACCATCATTTATCCTATTTATTTGACTTGTTTTATTATATTATCTGTGAGAATTGATACTTAATCGTTTACTTTTGTAATTCTCAGTTAAAAACAAGCATTTGGTGAAACTTGGCGATTTTGGACTAATTATGGAGCAAAACAAGCAAGAAGTTAAGAGTCTACTGAAATGTACAAGATCAATACATTCTGCTCCAGATGCGCCGCATCTCGCTTATTACATACGGCGCATCACTATCAAGATTTCACAAGATACGATCCAAGATACAAGAGCGCATGCGCCGCATCTGAGAATGGAGTTACGCCGCATCTTCTGGCGGTGTACGAATATTCCTGAATATATTAATCTTGGACCCCACACGAAGTTAAGTCAATGCGCCGCATCTACTTATTAGATGCGCCGCATCTTGCCCTCAGACAGAAACTATAAATACCCCAAAGTCAGACGAAGGAAAAGAGTTCGACAGTATACGAAGTACGAAGACCACAGAACCCTAAGGCCGAATTCAGACGATTAGGCAGCACAAGACACACCCGAACGAAGATAAAAGAGCTGTAAGAAGGTCATGCATGTATTTAATTCATTAAGTAGTTTTGTTTTATTGTGTTAGTAAACTTTAATTCATCAGGATTGGTGGCTTGTGTAATGTGAGGAGAAAGATTGCACTCCCTTAAAACTGCTTTCCCATCAATTAAAGTTTATATGTTGATGTCTTTGGTTACTACTTATTAGTGCATTGATAACCTCTGTGTTTATTAGTGGCCTGCACATTTGACTACGGAAGAGAATGTGGCTCCCACGGTTGTTACTAAATTGATCACTTAGGAATAAATTTTAGACATAAGTAATCATTAAGGGATTTCTCGCCGATAAGATTAGGGCCAACGAGAAAGGGTTAATTACATACACTTCATATAAAACTATCAATAAAACAAGTGACAATCTACTTAATCATCAGGACAGGTCTTCTTATTGTCTCGAGTATTTATCTGTGTACGTGCGTGCCTATCGCTGATTCGTGCTCATTAGTTTAGTTTATTATTTAATTGCAACCAAAACGTGCCAGTCTCTCAGGCTGAACCCCCTTGCGTTAGATTAAGTTGTATAGCTAACTTAGAATATTAAAATACTGATTAGAATAACTAGATAATACGTTCCACTCTTAGTGATCGACACTCTACTTACCATTATATTCATACTGACCGGGTACACTGCTCGTTAAGTGTGTGTGTTATTGATAAGTCGGCTAAATATAAATTTAAAACTTGAGTAGGCATTAATACTGCTAAACCATAACGACACATCGCACGCATCAAGTTTTTGGCGCCGCTGCCGGGGAGTGAATTGTTATTATCTGTTAATTTGATTAGTATTTTAATTAGGTTTTTCGTTTTAATTTTTAATCTAACCGCTAACTGTGTTGTATATTAGGTTAATTTGCATTCATTGTATTATTTTGCATATTTTCTGTTTTTGTGTGTTTAATTTTTGTTTATTTTCGTTTGTTTTTTATTTGTTTTTATTTTTCGTATTTTCTGTGTTCTGCTATCGTTGTACTGAGCTTATTCAAACGATACGGCGCATCTGATTTCTCAGATACGGCGTATTGCGTTTAATTTTTATAAAATACAACGCGTTTAATTAATTCGATACGACGCATCTTTTCCCCAAGATACGGCGTATCTGTTTTTAATAAGAAATTTTTTTTCTAAGCGATAACGCGATACGACGCATCTGTCTTAGCAGATACGGCGTATCTATTATTTTAATTAAAAACAGTTTTCGAATAATTAAACAGATACGACGCATCGATCTCCGTCGATACGGCGTATCTTCTGAATCAAAAATCTTATATTTTGAAACGTAACGAAAATACGGCGCATTAACTTTTATTAATACGACGAATATAATTTGATAAATATAGTTGATTTTCGATATTTACCTTGATCGGTCCGCTACTCTCGTGCACAAGTTGTTTATTTTCAGGATAAATGATGACTCAAGCATCACCAGGAAAGATTACATTCTGAACCAAATCGAGAGACGCTAGCTGGAGTGATCGAACCTAAGACGACTAGAGTGGGGAAAACTCAGTACTGGTAACATTGAACGTCTTAAATTCTTGAAATAGAATTCCAGGTAACCTCTACGATAATTCAACTAGCCCAAAGGAAAGTTCTCTACAATATAATCTCAATTTTATTATCCATATAATACATCTGATTCTAATTGTAATCTTAATTTTGTATGCTTAAAAACGATAATTGTTCCTAACCTCGGAATAAATCCTTATCCACTAAACAATAAGATTACAATTATTAACAAAACGTTTATGCCTATTGCTCTTATTTTGAATTCATTTATATGGTATGCCGTTTAACCCCAATTTGATGTATAAGGAATTATGTTGCGGAGGCCGAGGTACGTTCCTTATTTAAATTTCGTTCACTAACATAGCGATACTGCGGATCTAAATATCCCAAGCGCCGTATCTCTGACCAACTAGGACTCATTGACTAGTCAACGAGATTAAATAGATACGGCGCATTCCAATTTTTCAATACGGCGCATCGTTTTGCCCTATAAATACGACGGGAATGCGCCGGATCTAAATTTTTTTACCCCAAAATCCTCACACAGTTAAGAACATACACGCAGTAAAATTATACTCTATATCCGAGCATTTTTCTCAAATCCACCCTCTAATCCAATCTCTTATCCTACTCCTAATCATACAACTAAGGTAATTATTCTATTTCGATTTAATCTTGTTTAATATAAAAATTAGGGTTTATGTGATTAATTCGATTAAGGCTTAAATGATATAGAGACATGATTAGAACTTGTATTAGATGGTCTCCCCCGTATTTAATTTGCATAAATCATTGAATTTCTGGCCTAGTTTGATTTGAATGAAAATTTGGGTTTTGAATTCAATTTTGAATTTTAGTGGGAAAATGGATTGGTGGTGATATGATAAAATTTTAAAACTTTTACAATGGGTATTAGGAACTGTGATGCCTGACCCCTTTTTATGCTGATGAAATTAATAAATGCGGCGCATCTTGGTTAATTGATGCGGCGTAACGATCTAATTCCAATTTAATAAAACTCTATGTACGCTGTATTACTTAACCTCGATACGACGCATGACCTGCGCGCCGTATTGCCTTTTGTAATGTGCCGCATCTCCCTACTAACAGAACACTAAAATTCTCTGTTTTGAATCTTTCAGAATGGCTCTCCCAGTTGCCGCTCGTAGACACCCATGGCTTCGTTTTGAAACAATGGGACTGACACAGGGTGCCGTTGATGATTACATGACTAGACTTGGAAAGTTTTATCAGAGGAAGGTGTTTAGTGTTCAAGTTTTGGATTTTGACAGCATCGGGAATATTGATGAGGGTAACGCTGCTGAGAGGTTACGAACTAGGTTGGAGATGATTCACACTGATGGGGAAGGGCAGGTTTTGTTCAGGTCTCACGCTTGGGAAAGGTTGTTTAGGATTGAGGAACCGTTGATAAAGGTTTTGATGTTGGAGTTTCTCTGTACTTTACACTACAGGGAGACTGATCTGGGTCTTGACACCTTTGATACTTTGGTATTCAGACTGGGTGGTTTTGAGCGAAGGATGTCTAGGGGGCAATTCATACTAGCTCTCAGATTGCACACTACAGCAGAAATGGCATCCCCAGGTTTTGCTGATTATTGGGCTGACAGTTTAAGGGTCGTTTCGGATCGTGGGGAATTAGGAGATTATTGGGTTGAGATTTCATCTGGGGGTGATTCAACCACCACCACTCCTTCATACACACTGATTAGGGAGCCATTGAGGAGGCTTTGTCACCGTCTGATAGCCCTGACTATTGCCGGGAGGGGACAATGCCCTGAGAAGGTGACTACTTTGGACCTTTTTCTCTTGCGGAGCATGGACGAGGGAGCTGTGGTGAACATCCCTCGCTTCTTAGCACATTATTTACATAGAGTTTCTCCAGGGAGAGATGGTAGGAGCCAAATGACTGGGGGTCACTTTGTCTCTCGGCTTGCTAGGCACTTTGGGGTATTAGGTGATGAGATTCCCGCTGATCTCTCGATTGATGTAGCTAGATTACCTGGTATGGATGCAGACTATCTTGCGACTAGGCTTGGGATATGCGAGGAGATGATGGGCGGATACTTCTGGGCACCATTAGGACCACCTAGGCCTGCTGAGCCAGAGCAGGGGGATGCTCAGGCGGCCCCAGCTGCTGCTCCTGCTCAGGAGGAAGTACATGCACCAGCACCACCAGCTCCCCGCACTATAGGACAGAGAGTCGAGAGAGTGGAGCTAGAGGTTAGGTCATTGAGAGAGGGTCTCGAGGCACAGAGAGTTGAGCTTGCTGGAGTGAGGAGAGATACGAGCTGGTTAGTCGACGGTGTCAGTAGGGTGATGGCTCTTCATGGGGTCAGCCACCACCTTCCAGATGGTGCTTATGTCAGAGGGATGACCACCTACGAGCGCAGGGTTCGCCGCAGGACTGACGGAGCTAGTACTTCAGGAGCCCAATCACATGACGTGACTCCCGACCAGCCTACAGCTTGACCACTCTTTGCATTTTCATTACGGACACATTTTCTCGTACATTACTTATATTCTTTTGGGACTGTACTTATTATTACTAACATGTTTATATCTAATGCTCCAGTTTATGTTTCTTGTTATATCTGATGAAGACTGGCATTAAGTTCAGCATGAGAGTACGAGAGGACGTGAGAGATGAACCATGGAATGAGCCATTTTACAACAGATTGTTAACAGTCTGTCTGGTGAACACATGTGCCGCATCTGGTACAACAGATGCGTCGCATCCTATCTTTTATCTTATTTTATTTCAGGCTCGATACGGCGTATCTTCTTCCATAAGATACGGCGTATCGACTGACCTGATGAAGTTAAGTAGCAATTGCCAAATGCACACACACTTGATGTGTATACCAACTGAAGTATCGATATTAAAGAGCTGAACGTGAGTCTAACTTGAAGACTCTGGAATAAAGACAAGTGCTGACCGGGAGACAACCCGGAAATTTTTTATTATTCTGTTCTGTGTCGAGTCAGTCAGGCCCGCAGCAGATACGGCGCATCTCAATTCTGAGATGCGACACATCTCCTGCACTGGTCATATCTTACTTTATTTTTCTGCATTTTTTATTTTCGACTTTAAAACTTTTTATCAGTTTATTTTAATGCGGCGCATCCCTGGTTAAGGATGCGGCGCATCTTCTATTCTGATACGTATTTATTCCAGGCTCGATACGGCGTATCTTCTTCCATAAGATACGGCGCATCGACTGACCTGATGATTTTCATTTTAATTTTTTAGTTTTATTTTTACTAACTACTAATGTATTATGCAAGTTTGAACTTTCTTAACTTAGGTGTGTTAAAGTCTTGGTGATATTATAGATTCCTGCATTTCCTGTGGATACATCTATTATGAAGCTTAAACGTTCTCATCCACAAGAAAGATGATTTTTGCTCTTATACTAACGGAGGATCATACCGAGCAAATCTCAGGGGAGTTTTTCTGTTCTAATTCTTTTATTTTCCAGTTTTTAACCTTTTATACAAACAACGAGGACGTTGTTTAACTTAAGTGGGGGGATTGGAGAATTAGAACACTTAACACTTACTTGTCCTAAACTTTTCAAAATATGCTTAAAATGTGCTTAACATATCAAAATTTAAAATTTTTTAGCATGTTTTTGTTTAAAGTCTAAGTTGCATAGCTGCACACATGACGTTATTTTCAAAAATTGTGATTTTTCAAAATTCACAAATCTATGAGTGTGCCAGTGACTTGTAAACTTTAGAACTTGGCTTGTATACTATTCGAGACCACCATAATAAGTATTATTTATATAATTGGAATGACTTGTCTAAATTGGTAAAATTCTAGGATTACACCCAAATAGCCTTTATATGTTATGTGTTATTAGCTAACTACACTGGTTAGTTAACCCCCGTATAAACCTTTTGTTACTCTCACTTTTAGAGTAAGATACCCCTAGAAAAACACTCAGAGCCATTCCTTTCGTTTCTTACACCTTTGTTAAAATGTTTCGTTACACCCTTACACCTTAGCCTACCCTGTAGATTAAAATCCGTGGTTGGTTAATTGCTTTAGGCAAAGTGTGTTTCCTTACATTACCTGTGTTCGCGTGCGTAATTCATTATCTTTGGTTAGGTCGGGAAATTGCACAATGCAATTGGAGTGAAAGTAAATATTGTATATCTTTGAGTTTATTTTTCGTGTGTTTACTACTTTCACTATTACCGTTATTTCTGAAGTCATGAAAAGTATGGAAAAATTATCCAGAATTATCATTATAGTGATGTGGTGAAATTTTACACATCTTTGTTTATGTTTCCAAAAAAAAAAAAAAAAAAAAAAAAAAAGGAAAAGTTGGATGTTTGATTTGACCAACTTATGTAAAGTTTTGTATTAAGTGGTCGATATCACCACTATTTGTTGTATATTATATCTATGGATTGAATGGGAGTTGGCAGTTATGGGAACACCAACTAAAGGTTATTCTTTGATTAAGATCTTGTTGAGTATAATTCGTGTCTACCTAAAGCGTGTGTTTCAAGTGTTAAAGCGTGAGTTATTCTATGATATGAGTCTTATTCATGGGATGGTTGGGATAGTGATTAACCACACTTAGGATTTTAATTTATTTGTTTTGTTTATCTTTCATTTTACACCAATTTATATCCCAAATATTATCCATACCCTATATTATTCTTGATCCAAACCTTTGATTTATTGAGATTAGGGATTTGAGCAATCTTAAGTATCGTAGTCGTGGATTCGGCTATGTATTTATGATTTTGTCGCCCTTTTTGATATAATATTATTGGTGAAGATTACTTGGTCCTATCTTTAGCCTATTCAAGTTAAGGATTTGAGCAATTGCAAGTATCGTTTTCGTGGATTCGATCATGTATTTGTGATTTTGTCGCCTTTTCTGGAATTTGAGATCGATAGAGATTAAGGAGAATGATTAACCCTTAAACCTAAAAACCCTTTTTACCGCTTTAGACTTGTTATTCCTTGGCTTTAGTGGGGGAGATGTGTATACTTGCCAAGCTTATGATAGAATATTCGTCACGACTGGACAGTTAAACGATTAGATTTGCTTTTATCAAATTATTTTATTTTACTTCTAATTCGTTAAGTGTTTGGTTGTGTGATTATGACAAAAATGAATACATGCTTAAATATAAAAATAAATCCTAATATCTTTTAGGATACATTTTCATAAGATTAATTCTAAGGTTTACTTGGGGACAAGTAAAGTTCAAGTGGAGGGATATTTGATGAACTCAAATAAGTACATTTTATTACCATCATTTATCCTATTTATTTGACTTGTTTTATTATATTATCTGTGAGAATTGATACTTAATCGTTTACTTTTGTAATTCTCAGTTAAAAACAAGCATTTGGTGAAACTTGGCGATTTTGGACTAATTATGGAGCAAAACAAGCAAGAAGTTAAGAGTCTACTGAAATGTACAAGATCAAGACATTCTGCTCCAGATGCGCCGCATCTCGCTTATTACATAAGATACGATCCAAGATACAAGAGGACATGCGCCGCATCTGAGAATGGAGTTACGCCGCATCTTCTGGCGGTGTACGAATATTCCTGAATATATTAATCTTGGACCCCACGCGAAGTTAAGTCAATGCGCCGCATCTACTTATTAGATGCGCCGCATCTTTCCCTCAGACAAAAACTATAAATACCCCAAAGTCAGACGAAGGAAAAGAGTTCGACAGTATACGAAGTACGAAGACCACAGAACCCTAAGGCCGAATTCAGACGATTAGGCAGCACAAGACACACCCGAACGAAGATACAAGAGCTGTAAGAAGGTCCTGCATGTATTTAATTCATTAAGTAGTTTTGTTTTATTGTGTTAGTAAACTTTAATTCATCAGGATTGGTGGCTTGTGTAATGTGAGAAGAAAGATTGCACTCCCTTAAAACTGCTTTCCCATCAATTAAAGTTTATATGTTGATGTCTTTGGTTACTACTTATTAGTGCATTGATAACCTCTGTGTTTATTAGTGGCCTGCGCATTTGACTACGGAAGAGAATGTGGCTCCCACGGTTGTTACTAAATTGATCACTTAGGAATAACTTTTAGACATAAGTAATCATTAAGGGATTTCTCGCCGATAAGATTAGGGCCAACGAGAAAGGGTTAATTACATACACTTCATATAAAACTATCAATAAAACAAGTGACAATCTACTTAATCATCAGGACAGGTCTTCTTATTGTCTCGAGTATTTATCTGTGTACGTGCGTGCCTATCGTTGATTCGTGCTCATTAGTTTAGTTTATTATTTAATTGCAACCAAAACGTGCCAGTCTCTCAGGCTGAACCCCCTTGCGTTAGATTAAGTTGTATAGCTAACTTAGAATATTAAAATACTGATTAGAATAACTAGATAATACGTTCCACTCTTAGTGATCGACACTCTACTTACCATTATATTCATACTGACCGGGTACACTGCTCGTTAAGTGTGTGAGTTATTGATAAGTCAGCTAAATATAAATTTAAAACTTGAGTAGGCATTAATACTGCTAAACCGCAACGACACATCGCACGCATCACATGTGTTAATCTACTTATATGTGTTAATCTATTTATAAGTAGCTTTGCTAATTTTTATAATTATCTACATGTTTTTCTTTTAGTACATATACTTTTCTAGACTCATGTTTGTTTCAAATGATTCGGTGTTTCTAAAATCTTTGTTATCTAACCTCAATGAGAAATATGTGTAAGTATCAAACCACAATATTCAAAAATCCATCTTCACAATTTCTTACACCACTCGAACGTTTAGCTACACTAATCCATCTTTTCAAAATCTTATTTTATCTAATCCCTCTCATTCAAACTTCATCCACAATTCAAATTTCAACTTAACACTCATATCCTAAAAACTCTCTCAAAAGAAGAAGATAATCTCCAAAAAATGTTTAGTGTCGTCCTTATGATCATCGTCATTTCTCTCATCGCGCTCGTCTACCCAATGATCAAGTTCACGCGTGGAGCATTGTACTTTGTTCTAGGCATTTATGTTTTTATCATTTATCTAATCCTTTGTATTGCATTATGCATTGAAATGAATGGAGTATGATCTTTTTCTCGTTTACTTTATCTCGTGTTTATTTATTTTTGTACTTTAAAACACGTATACCTCCGTTACTCTCAAAACACATAGACTTAGGATCAATAATTATCTCCTCATAATGTATACAAGTAAAACACGGAATTTATAATAATTAAAATCAAACCTTAAAACAAAAACTAAACAAACTAATTCCTGTGATCACTGTTTAGCCGGATCCCTTGGCTCTAAGGTGTCGTATCCCTTTTCCAAATGATCCGGCGGAACCGGCATACCAGTAAAGCAGTTTATCTGTTTGATGATCACTGTACACTCTATACCTCCATCCACTCCTCTCAAAACGATTAAAAATGCATTCTCACCTACTCTTGAGCTAAATCATCATTCATGTCTGTGTCCTTATAATCCTCGTAAATAACAATTTCACTACATTGTACTTTATCTAATTCTAGGGTTTCAACTCTTAATTTTGATCCAAATGGGTTTATAACAATTAACTCTTATTTGATATCACATTGTGAAAATTAGTCATCCAAGTTAACTATCTTAGTTAGTAATTACATTCTTCTCAAAAAGATTTTCTCAAAGCCGCAATAAAATGATTTGCTAAATTATAATCATAAAGGAATAAAGAAATTGTTAATACAAGTAAAATGGACATGTTAAAACTCATAATGCTAAGTTTCAATGTAGTCAAAAAGTAAAAATTTCCAACCAAATTGTGATAATCCTCAAAACCTATTTGATTGAAATTTGATACAAAACACTTAAAAGTATTTCTAAATAAAGTTATTTTCTATATACGTAAACTCACACAAAAACAAGATCCATTATCACATCCCTTACTTCGTTGCATTACGTTATGTTCTAGGTTCTCAAGACCACCATGACACCCTCCACTACATTCCTAGGCATCATAAAAAACATGGCCTCTCTAAAAAAGACAGAAAAACATTCAAGATGCTTCAAAAATGTCTCTTTCATGAAGGATGTGTTGTTGAGCATTCTTTCCTTGATGGCACCGACTTTCCCCAAGTCTTTTCCGCAATCATCTTTGATTGCCTCCTTGAAATCAACAAACATATTTGTCCCGTCTTCGTCCTAGAATTCTACAAAAGTGTATGAATCATTCGTAACGATGATGGAACAATTTCTCTCTCTTTTATCATCAACAATCAAAGCATTGTCCTACCCCTCTCCGTGTTTGCCGAAATCCTCCGTATTCCATGTCGAGGTTTTTGCATGTATTCAAGTGATTGATCTTTTGCTAAACTAAATCTTATGGAAGATCCAAATCCCGTTTACCACACTCCTCTTGATGATCCCATTGTGGTCAGAAACACTGTGTTCATGACAATAACCGCACCAACTCGTGTCACCCGAAACACGGAACTCATTCATCGAGATCCATTTCAAATGGAGCTTTCTGAGATGTTTCCACTTTACAAAAAATGGGAAGAATTTCTTAGAGAAAATTTCATTTGTCTAGCCGGAAACAAAGATCACCTAAATGCATGTCTTGTCTACATGATCTATTGTCTCATTCATGGAAGACGCTGCAATCTTGCTTACTATATCGCCAAGAGAATGGTCGGTGTCTTCAAAACTGACAAGATGGTACTCCCCTATGCAATGCTTCTCATTCGCCTTGCAAGACACATTTTTGGAATGCAACCTTCTCCCATGAACGATGACCATTTTCTTGTTGATCTTGTCATGGTACCTCTCACCGAGGGATGTGCAAAGAGATTCATGGTTAAAGGGAAAAGGCCACATCCACCCACCAACTCCTCCGATGAAGTTGAGGTTGATCCAAATGACCCAGATCAAAACTATCAACTTGAACCTCTCTCCTACATTAATCAACTTCCTAGCATTCCAAGTCCTTCTCAAGAATTTCAGCAAACCAAAGGGATGTGTAAATGTCTTGCTCATTTCCTCATGGGAAAAAAGAAGGAGTGAAGAGGTAATGGATGTTGTGGGTTGATTGCATTTGATTAATGCTAAAACAATTATGATACTTTGTCTTTAAAACTTGCTATGTCTGTGAAATATTTGTCTAACCTTGTGGTGATCTGAAACTTATGTAGTATGGATGGTAGAACAAACATTTGTAGATGTATTAGGTCTAACTAGAAAATTTTATCACTTTTGATCTTATATCAAAGGTTGGCCGTATCCCGTTTGATTAGGCATTTGTTTATTTCTTTTGCTCTCCTTGCTATCCTAGACTAGAATCTATCTATATTTACTATTATAATCATAAATTTTGAAATTCGATAAGTAGATAAGGCTCGGCGAGCCCACTGTCTACTTTTTGGTCTCAGAATCCGGATCCCTTGAAATACAAGGGCCGGATCCCATTTGAAAAGGATCCGGCGGATCCGGCAGAACAGACTTCTATTTGTTCTCCTTTTGCTTCACTCTCACTTCCTTGACCTCAATAGATTAGTTCCTTATGTCTTTTTAGTCATGTCTGAGGTATCCTCAGTCACATTAGATTGTATTTCCTCTTTTGCATGACCTAAGACCTTTCTTAGATGTTTTTGATTTTTCATTTTTTATGTTCTCAGTATCTTTTCATTTCTATGCTTATGATCTCTTTCTCTTACTATTTTCTACCTGTTCTCATTTCTTTCACATTTATTTTGAATGCTCTCTCCCTCATTTTACCCTTAATAGCTCTATTTTTTAATTTTCATTTCTTATAATTTTGGAGCTCTATTTTTTAATTTTCATTTCTTATAATTTTGGAGAATTTCTCTAGTTTTTAATTTTCATTTCTTATAATTTTTGAGAATTTTTCTATTTATTTGTTTTCACCATTTTCTGCTTCTTATCTCTAAATATCACCCTTAAAGTCAACTAGATACTTCCTTGATCGTTTATTAGTTTCCTTTTAGTTCTCCTCTTTCTATAAAACTCATCATTAGTAACTTTTCATTATTAGTTTAAGTTCTCAGGATTTCCACCATTGATGGCACTTCTTTACACTCATAACACCAACTTATATAGGATAGAGTCCATAAATGCTTAACCATTTCTCTATTTTTCTGGCTCAGATAGTCAGATCCTTTGGCTAAAGCTAGCCGGATCCCTTTTGGGAAGGATCAGAGTAAGTTAAAAACGATTTATGCATTTAAAACCCACCTTTATCCACTTCAACACTCGATATTTTCTTTAATGATCTTTCTAGATGATTGCAACTCGGTTAGTTGAGCTATTGCATGCATATGATTAGATTTCTAAGGATTTTAATGGTAGTGACATTAAGACTTCTAGCATGAACCTTCACTATTCATTCAATTGTGTTTTGCACTTCAATCTCACACTTAAACATCATCATTTTCAGCTGATAACTTACCCTCTAAACATTCCTCACCATGACTAAACCATCTAGTGCACATTCATTAACTAGAAGCCCTCCTCGAAAGATCGTTCGCATTGTTTATGAAATTTCATCAACCGAGTCTTCAGCCGTTAAGAAAACCTCGACTAATTATATCCAAACTCCTCCTTCCGCTCCTATTGAACCAACACCACCACTTGCTCATATTGACTCAACACCCCCACCATCTAGTAAACCAACACTTCAAACCACTCCTATCTCTACCCAACCAACACGAGTTTCTCCCATTGAACCTCGACAACTCTCCTTTACTACACCTCATGCTTCACCACATCCATTCATGAACTCTTTGGAGGACTTGCCTCCTAGACCTACTAATCCTCCACCATTACCTACATTCTCTTCAATTGAATGAATGTCTAAGCAATAACCACCTTTGCCCCGACAATGTGGGTGTTGACATCAACGTGCCTCCACCAACAACACACATGTATCCTCCACCAACTCATTCACCTCATCCAACATCTATCATACATCTCTCAACGTCAAACTTGCTTCCATCGACATCAAGCTTACCACCACCAAATCTACCTCCTCCAAACACACTCTTTCCTCTCAACCGATCTATGTGGATTGAGGATAGGTCTTCACAACCTCCAAGCCATGATGAAACTTGCTATCATTGTCAACAAACTCAAACATTAATTAACAACCTTCGTGATGAAATGCATTTCATGTTCTATCACCTTCTTGATCGTCTAGATGACATCAACAAACCTAATCACCCTTAGGATCATTGAAAGGAAGTGCAAGAACAAGTGGTTACCCTCGTCTTTAGCCTACTTATAGTTTTTCTTAATTAGTAGGTTATCTTAAACACTAGTCCATGTCCTTAGTTTTATTGATTGGTTGATGTATACCACTCTTTTTATTTTATTACATGGATCTACTAGTTTATGCTACGTATTTTCTTGAGCATATTGGCATGTTGTTACTTTCTTTTATAGCTCTTTCTTAGTATAATCATGTGTTAAACTGTTGTAAACAGTAACAGATAGCCGGATCCCTTGGCTTGTGCTTGGCGGATCCATTTTGAAATGGACCCGGGTACTCAGAACCATTTCTGAGATATTTTTCAACTTATTTTCTGAAAATTATCATACTATATACTTGCATTCTAACCATTGTTTTGTAGATTTTCAAAAAATTAACTTGGACTTCTTGATGCTCTCAATAAGGGGAGCTTGCGTCAAACATTTGGTGATCACTCCCGACGGCACTGGGGAGGGACCTTGATATGAGTACTGCATATCACCCTCAGACAGACGGCCAGAGTGAGAGGACCATTCAGACGTCGAAAGATATGCTCCGAACCTGTGTTATTAATTTTGGAGAAGGCTAGGAGAGACACCTGCCCTTGGCCGAACTTCCCTACGACCATAGTGAACATGCCGGCATTGAGGCTGTACCGCACGAAGGACCGTATGGTCGAAAGTGCCGATTTTCTACCTATCGAACCGAAGCTGGAGACAACCAATTCACTAGTCCTGAGCTCAATCATAAATCGTTTAGATCACAAGCGAAAGGCGAGCTACTCCCGATCATCAAAGGAACTATGCTAATGAACATCGTGAAACTCTTGAATTCCAAGTGAAGGCAAGATTATCCTTAAGATATCACCATGGAAAGGTGTGACCCGTTTAGTAAACGTGGGAAGCTTAATCCTCGCTATGCTGTTCCTTTCCAAAATTCTTGCTAGAAACAGACTGGTAACTCACAAGACTGGTACTACCATCGGGACTTGGCAATGTCCACAATGTTCTTGACGTGCGTAATCTGAAGAAATGTTTTCGGAAGAGAATGCCGCTGTAAATCCCTGGATTTTATCTAGCTAGGTGAACGTCAATTTCAGCTGAGGAACCTATCGAAATCTTGGATTGTGAAGCCAAGCGAATCTATTCTCATCTCTTTTCAAACTTAACGGGTAACTTGAATTAAAACCCGGGACGGGTTTCTTCTGAGGCTGGGAGGCTGTGACAACCGCAAATTTTGGGATAATGGTTATACATTGCATTATGACTTAATAAATAACTGAGACCTAGAAAACAATTTAGATTATATGAGATTTCATTTTGGAGTACTATTATTTGATATGTGCAATTGCCCCGTGGAGCTTGAGTTTGATCACAACGCGAATCAGCACGAGTCTAAACCTAATAATACATGAAATAATTGATTTTAGACATTTTGAACCAAACATAGACGTATAAATAGTCATTTTTAACGGAAAAACAATTCTAAAAATTATGGCGCAGGTTAGAAAAACTCCCAAAAAATTTTACTAGACCAAACGAGCCCGAGAAACGTTATAATAAAAGAATAGCAAAACTATCACTCATAGCCCCTCGCGTCTAATTACCCGCGCCCCCTTTAGTTTGCAAAATGGACAAAATCTACCCTAAGGTTAATATAAACCCCTTATCACCTCATTTTAACCCTAAACTAATAACCTCACACTTCTCTCTCTCAACTCATCATCGCCGCCGCCACACACAATACTTCTACCACCACCGCCGCTACACCGCCACCACCAACACCTAAATAACCACACAACCACCCTTATTTCACCTCCCCCATCTCAGATCTATGGTGTACGCGCCCCGTAAACCTCAAACTCGCCACCACTGACACCGTCATCTTGTAGTTTTTGAGTTTTGGTAAGAAGGTAAAGTAGATCCGTGGGTTTAAGGTGATAAACCCACCGATTCTCACCCTCGTGTGGATCGGTGAGGCTTGAAACAAATGAAAACAGCTTAAAACCTATTAAAAACGAATCTAAAACTTATGGTATCATTGTTTGGGTGTCGTGTTCTCCTCTTTGTACGCGTGCCGAGAGCTCCAAGCCCTCGTACGCCTCGACTTGGTCTTGATTCGAGCTTGTTTTCAAGCTCACGAGCGTATTTGTTAGTATAGTTATTGGTTTGATTGTTTGGGTTAGTTAGTTTTGCTTGTCAGGTGAATCTTGGGTCGCAGTTAGAACCGAACCCACTCTTGGGTCTCGGTCAAATCTCAGTTAGCTTGTTTTGGTTTTGGTTTTGGTTATTTTGATTCATTTGTTGTCTTGCTTGCGGCGTGTAATCACAGCCGAGACCTTATGGTCTCGGCGAGGTAAGAATCATTTGGTCCGTTTGGTTTGTGACATTGTTTGTGGTCTTTGAACTTGATTATGACATAGATACTCGAGCAGTAGGATTACTAAAGGCCGAGTGATGATGTGAGATTTTGGACTTGAAATTTAAGACTTGAAACGTGATGTTTTGGCCTTGTCATGGTTAGCCAAGAACCTGTGGTCTCGATGTGACCACGATAGCCTAAAATGACGGAAATGTGACTCGATAATGATAATGACTCTCGTGACTATTAATAACGAAAAGAAAAGTTAGATAAAAACGGACGTTAAATATATTAACTAACATCTAAACTTGTTACTTATAACAACTAAACTTGTTACTTAATATATTATAACAAAAACGGAAATATAAAAGTCGTAAGTGATTAATTTGGATATAAAAACATACGAAGTCATTAAGCGTTTCGAGGCACATTTACCCTAGGAAAATATATCCGAATTGATGGGAAAATTGGGATCGTGGTTGTATTCATGGAACCGAGGAGATATATGTATGTATGTATATATATATATATATATATATATATATATATATATATATATATTATATATATATATATATATATATATGTAATACCTGAAATTCAGATAACGTGTCAAATGACCAAAATGCCCTCACAACTTCTAAAATTTAATTAAAAGCTATATTAAGCTAAATAAATCCGAATTATATTAAATAAATTACATATAAAGCAAAATAAAATTGAGACAAGTCTTGTAATAATTTTGCATGTCCAAAATAATTATCTTGGACCATACAATATTATAAAAACCGAATATATGTACATTTATTAAATTCGGTATATATTTAAATGTTTTAAAAGTTAGATATATATCAAATAAAAAGGGATATGATCAAGATAAATTAAAATCTGATTCTCTTAACTATTATGGACCGATTCTTGTGCTATCCCTCCCCTAGAACCGGTATTATCACTTTATATAACATATCCTATTTATTTTCTTCCAAAACAATTTTGCTGAGTAAACCCTAAACACAAGAAAATTCGACTTTCATTCCTGGGAATTTCTGGAGGTCCAAGACTATTTTTACTGAGTTCATTATATTGCTAGGAAGCCAAGAAAATTAGCCATTCGATTTATAAAGGCTTGGATCTATTGTTGTCGAATTTTGTTCATATATAAGGTAAAATTCCCTATTAATTCATACGATCCTTGTGAAATTCGTTTTCTATTTTTCCTGAGTTCCTTATATCATATATGATCTGTGAAAAATAATTCCAAGGTTGTGGAGTCGCGTTTGTGCTCATGGAGAATTTTGTGTCGATTTAAGCTAAACGAGTGGTATTATTTCCCATCTTCCATCCGATCATTCTGAGTCTCATCTGGTATTTTTCTGGTACTCTCTACATCACATAAGATCTAAATAAAATGATAAAAATGAACCATGCATGATCTTTGAGTCGTACGAATTTATAAACCTTAAAAATGAAAATAATATCTATATTATACCTGCGACTTTTCTAGGTTGTGTAATTATTTTTCCTGGATTCTATGTGCCTCATATCATGTTAAAAAAATGATGATCGAATTTATAGAGGCTTGGATCATGCCTTGTTGATTTTTGTTTCTAAGCGCTAATAAGGAATAAAAGGAAATAAAGGAAAACCCTAAGGTAATCGATCTAGGGTTAGGGTTTTGGTGTGTAAAACTGATCATTAATGAGTTTTAAGGTTTCTAATAATGATGATGTAATGATTGGGAAATTATAGTAGGGTTTGTAATGTTTTTGTGATATTAACGATTTGAAGAATAAAAGTATAAGGGCTATTTTGTAAATTCTAAAACTTCTGGGGCATTTTTGTAATGTCATATACATCTGTAGGAATGTAGGAAAAATATAAATTTGGGGTCCTAAGTGTAAATATTACAAGATAATGAATTAAATGGTATTTAAAGGATACGAATGGAAATTAAATAAAAGAGAGGGACTAAAAGTGTAAATCTGAAATCTTGAGGTTATTTTGAGTTAATACTGATATAAAAAGGTTATTGTGTAATTTGGAGGATTTATGGGCTAATTATGTAATTGTTATGAAATTATGATTTAAAATATATGTTTTGTAAACTTAAAGGACTAAAGATGTAAATTCTGAATTCTGAGGGGTCTAATCTGTAATGTACTAAATTCTGATGATATATTCTGTAATTATGAAATATAATATGTTTGTTTGGTTTATATGGATATTGTAGGGTTTAATTTGTAAAAT
This sequence comes from Artemisia tridentata subsp. tridentata, assembly GCA_021014915.2. Taxonomy (NCBI): domain Eukaryota; kingdom Viridiplantae; phylum Streptophyta; class Magnoliopsida; order Asterales; family Asteraceae; genus Artemisia; species Artemisia tridentata. Next base: position 250,214,471 of record CP139502.1, read on the forward strand.
ATGTAATTATAAGGTTGGTTTTGTAAATTATGTAACTAAAGGGGTACAATCTGTAAATTGTGAAACTTAAGAGAATAAAATGTAATTCTGAATAAAATGAGTATATAATTCTGTAACTTAAAGTATTTTTCACTAATGACCTTGAAATTGATGAAATTACATTTAAAACCCTAAACTTTGTGATCATGTCATAATTAACCCTAAACTTCTGTAACTTGATAAAATATTCTGTTATTCCATAATAATCTTTGAATAAGGGTCCAACCTAATCTGAAATGGTAATATCTGTTAATTCTGGAAACCTGCTAATTATGGGAACTTACTAAATCTGGAAAGTTACTAAAAATAGAAAGTACTTAAAATGGAGAGGTAAACTAAAAGTAATAATCTAAAATAGAATCTTTAGTAATTCTGTCTTCCTCTTCCTTAGGTGTGAAGAAGGAGAAGTCCTGATCTTATTTCTGTGTTTGTTTGCTTGTCTGCTGTGCTAATAAGGTACAGATATTCTGCCCTTTTTTCAGTAAGGGTTTTTCATCCCCTTTTCTTTCAGTTTTACATTTTCTTTATTAGGATCTCCGATACCACTGCTATGTTCCCTTCTGTTGTGAATCTTTGTTGTGATATGTTTGTCTTGAACCTTTTGTTTGAACCTCTGCTATGATTCTTTTATTCTGAATCTTTTTCCTGAACTCTGATTGGTCTCTTGTTCTGAACCCTGAATTTGTGAGTCTTGATTGAATCTGATCTGTGTACCTTGTTCTGAACCTTAACCGGATATATCTGTTGTAAACTTTGATTTGATTTTTGGTATAAACCTTAACCTGTTAAATCCTTATCTGAACCTAATTGATTTTGAACCTTTATTAAAAGCTATTTTAAAAAGAAGCTATACCACTTGAAATGGAAGTTACTAAAAGTTTTGGAAGACCATTTTTATGAAAACTATTTTGAAAGATCATTTCAATGAAAACCATTATTAAAGGATTTATTTAAATGAACTCTTGACAGGAACTTCTGAAATGGATTATTGCTATAAACTTGTAATTATTAACCTTTGATATACTCTTTTGGACTATTGGAAATAAATCTTTTAATCTGAACTTAAGCTTTGATATTAAACTTAATCTGATAAACTCTGATTTAAACCTTATTATCTTAATCTGAATTGTTGACATGACCCTTCTGCCATGAACCCTTAGATGTGACTCTGTTTAATATATGACATCTGACCTTGACCACAGTCTGATATCCGAGCCAATCACTAGGCATGAGGGTTTCATGTCCATGTCATTGATGCACCGATGGCATGACTCTAGGGCAGGAGAGTGATGACCTGTCCCGTCCCTGATTTATCTGTTATGTAGGAGAAGATTTTGGCCTACTGGGGCGCATGGATGCATCCTAGATCTGATCTGATTTCTGTTATCTGTTACTGTTTACTGTTATATATATATATATATATATATATATATATATATATATATATATATATATATATATATATATATATATATATATATCTGGTGACTGATGGTGTGTGCGATACACGTCTTTCACATTATCTTGGAGCTGATCACTCCAATTGATACATGAGGTCACCCCTCATATTATCTGTTACTTGAGAGGCATCCCCTCTGGATTATTATATGATTACTCTGTTATGATATTATCTATTATCTCTGGGCTCGTGATGGATTTCTGTATTTCCCTAAACCTGGTTTGTACATTATCCCTTTCTCATTTCTTTTCTTTCACCCTTATTCCTTTCCTATTCTTTCACTTTAATTCTGTATCTGTATAATCTGTATTTCTGATTTGTTTCTGTATTGTTATCTGTTATTGTTTCTGTTATCTATATATCTGTTCACTGAGCTCTCGTAGCTCAGCCGCATTTCTTTTCCTGCGGCAAGTTTTAGTAGGAAGCTGGGAATGAGTGAGAGTGTACCTCTGGACTTAGAAGGCTTGGTAGCTATTCTGGATTAGAATTGGATAGAAGATATTATGCTTTAGAATTAGTTTTGAAAGTTTTCGTTGTAACCTTGTAGATTCAGTATTTCATTTGTAATCCTTTGAGATTTTTGTATTACTGTGGATGTATGCTCTGTTTTGATCTGATATGAATCCATTATTGTGATATCTTTACCCTTGTCGGGTTGGGGTGTTACAATTTATGGTATCAGAGATCACAGGCTGCGACTAGTAATACATTTACCCTTGACCTGTGAAGTCTGGGTCACTAAGTTTCCACTGTAGGCGCTCGTAGGACAACCTTTGAGAATTTGCTTTAGGATTTCCCTATAGGAACTTAAATTCTGACCAGTGAGGAATGGGTAGACTATAAGTCATTTGCTTAAGTATCTTGCTTCCGCACCACTCTGATTCGTGTCTTGCTTTTGGTTAAAATCACATTTGGAAATTTAGAGCTTATGCCTTGCACCACCTAAGAGTGAAACCTAAATAAAATCTGAAGCATTGTAAATTACGTAGTAATTATCTGACATTATTTGATCCTTGCCTTCCGATTTCCACTCCGACCTCTGAACCTTCTGTATATCATTCTGATGCCTCTTTGGGCAATCTGAGAATCCCCATGATGATGATACACTTGATACATTCTGTTATTTGTTTCTTGCTTCTGATAATCATCTATGAATCTTTTGATTCCGTCTTAACCATCTCTGTTCCCATGAGAAGCTTTGTGGCGTTTGACCACGAGTATAAAAAAAATGGTTTCCCTCTCATTCCGAACGATAAGATTTATCTTTATTGATCCGTCTTTCTTTGATAGTAACCTTGATTTTATCCTTATAAGGATTGATTGATTGATCATTTAATATTGACGACTATCCTCCTATGTCTCACCTTTGGCGTTTGAAACAATTTTGGAACCCCTGCCATGATTACCAATTGTTAAACTTTTGCTGCCACTACCTGATTTTGACCTTCATTTCTGATCTGTTGGATAAACAGTCTGATATCTTTCCGACCATCCCGAAGACCATTTAACCTTAATGTGTTTGACACATTCTATAAATTCATGACCCATGCTGGATATAAATGTATCCTCTGATACTATTCTGTACTGAATGATGAATCTTATTTGCTCCCTTGAATGATGAATCTTATTTGCCAATCAGTTTTCTTTGGAAGGATTTGATGCAAATACTATCTCTGTATGGAATTGTTAACTAAGCATGATGATGCTGATAACCGATGTTCCACAAGCCTCACTTCTGATAATTATACGATGTTCGTATTACCAATGAGATACACCCTACCTGTCACTTATGCTAAAAAGCTAAACCAAAAGCTCCAACACCTTGAACTGTTCGCTTATCTATCCCCAACACTATACTGAACCATGTACTTGACTCTGACATATGAACTATCCGTCTGGTTAAGTGACCATATACGTTCTGCGGATCTGTTTACTATTGATATACTTGATTTTGGAGATCTTTTGATTATTGATTGGCTGGCCCTTCGTAAAAGCTCTCTTAAGCTACCGCATCGGAATTATAACAATCTGCTCCACCCTATTTTGTTATAATAACCTTGAACCGCTTAAATCTGTTAAGCTTAACACTGCTATGGAAATATGTACCCTGATCTCATTTGATTGTTAAATTCTCCTGACACCCTATTAGTATCCACCCCTAGAAAGTGTTGGCATTGAAAGTCTTGTTGTACAAATTTTCTGGCATTTTCTGATGAAACTCTTGGTTTTTCCTCCCGTTTGAGAAGTAGAATGGATTCTGAACTGATCTCAGTTAATGAACCATGATGCTAAGGAAGATGATGAGATATGTTTTTGTCCACCTTAGTGTTCCCCTTGAATACCCCTATTAGTTTATGAAGAAGAAAGAGAAAATTTTGCGTCTGCATATCAACTATCGTAAAACCTAACCGTAATCACTTTTCATTTTCGAATATAAATGATTAAATTATTCTATCCTTCTGAACTCTGTATCAGACAACCTCATTTAATGTTTGAAGGACTGAAGAAGCAACCACAAGAACTCCTAAGATGGGAGATGACTAACTGAGAGAAGCTTCCGTAAAGTAATTCAGTTTTATTCGTAAAGATGGGTGAGGTGATTTAGATATGAAGTTTCCCTGAAATGATTCATGAAAAATGTTTTCGTACTCATTGTGACCATTATGAGTCTTAAAAAATGCCAATAGTATTGGCTAATAAGAATCATGTTTTCACGAGTATCTGGACAATTGTCATAGCATGACAGCATGTTTGTGCCCTGAGACGATCGGTTAAAATCAAGTCGTTATTTATTTCCAAAGAATACAGCGGAAGTTGTATTCCCGGGTCGTTATCCCCAACGAAGGCTGAATGGAATTTTGTGATCTCGGTTTGTGAATACGTGTTTTGAATAAGAATAAGAGAGTGATTGATTTTTGGTTTTACACTACGAACAATAAAATAATAAAAGTAAACAATTAATTAAGCTAATGAAACAATTAAACTAAGCATTTAACCTAAAAACGAAAATGTGAATTTAAAAACTTTACGCGACGAAATTTAAAACGTAAATAAAAAGTGAATTTCTAAAATTTAAAACCTAAAAATATAAAAATATCAAATTTAAGAATAAGCTAGGAATACAGACTGAATCAGAACAGTAGAGGAAAATAGGCTAAAGCTAGAAACTAATAAACTACCAAGCAATCTAGTTCTAATAAACTACATCAAATAAACAATGTAATCACTAAAACAGTGGATAAACTGAAGCAATGAATAAGCTGAAACAACAACTAACAACAACTAGCAACAAATATTAACTAAGAATCTATAAAAAGCACTGGGTAACCAGAAGCAGGCCTGTTCTGCTCTAAACCACACAGACCCTAAAGGCATAAACAAACCAACCTAAAAGCTACTAGTCTAAAAGCTTAGAACCTAAAAGTGCAAAACAGATTAAGCTATAACTACTCTAAACCAACAACATTAACAGGAAAATTAACATGCAACATTAACCTATAACTACTCTAAACATGCAGGCTGCTAAGGGGACTGTAAAGCAACGAATAACCATAAACACTTAACTAACTTCTAAACTAACAAGTAGCAATAAAAAGGCAGTAACAAGCAAAGACTAAGCAGAAATAAGGCATTTGACCGAGGTTGACCGAGCAAAATAAAAACAAGCAACTGGAAATTATTGTGGCTTTTAATGGGATTTAAAGGCTAAACTTAAAAGAACTACACATAAACTACAAGAGCTAACCTTCAAACTACCAAACTAACCTTCAAACTACCAAGAGCTAAAAGAGCAGTAACTAGCAATTAACAGAAAGAAAATAAGCAGTAAATTACGCAGTTGACCAAGTTTGACCAACAAAATAAAACAAGAAAAACTTAAAACCTCGAATTAACAGGAAATTAAATTAGAGTAAATTACAACTTGAATTTAAATACTACACTAAAAAACATTAAACAATAAAAATGGTCAACATCTTTCTAATACATGAAAAATGGGACAAGAAAAAGAAAAATGCTAATCGACTCTATTTATACTAAAAGATAAAAAACCCTAGCAGCTAGTTGTGCTATCTTCGTGAGAGTGTTCCCTTGCTTCAATCTTGACCGTTGGATAATCTTGTTGCCCACAACTTCAGATTTGAACCGTTGACTTAGCTTTTGGTGCCTCGGATTGATGAGGTGGAGGTGAACCCGTGAGGTTATTTTGGAGTGAGGTGGGGTGATGGTGATGTGAGAAAGGTTTGGGGAAGTGGGGAGGATAGTGACATGGGGATTAAGGTTAATTAGGCGGGTTAGATGAGGGTGGACAGAGGTTAGGCGAAGTGGGATTTAGGGTTCATCCGATTTGAGATTTGACTGGGATTTGGGGGATTTGACCAAAGTTCTATCCCGGTGTTAGTTTTAACAAAGAATGGATGGGTCGGTTTTAGTTGGGGGATTGGGTTGGTTTTTGTATTAAGTGGGCCGGTTGGTTTATTTTTGATGTGGGCCGGTTGTAAGGTGGGTTAGAAGGATAGTGGTGGGTTGGTGTAGTGTTTAACGTGGGTTGGGGTTTTTTTTTTTGTAGATTGTATTTTAGATCCGGTTGTGGTTTTTAGATTAGGATGAATTTAGTTTAGCCAAGGACCAACTTTGTAATTCATGAAACCTCAAGGACCAAATCTGCCAACGTATTATTCAAAGGACCAAAAATTTATTTTTTATTATTATTTTTTTTTCTTTTTTCAAGCTTGAGGGACTAGACTTGCCATTTATGCAAATTTTGTTTGTTTTTCAATCGTTTTCAATTATTTTGCATATGAAAACACAAAAACACATTTCAAATATATTTTTAACATTATTTGATCGTTTTAAAGTGTTTTTGGTTGTTTTAACTCGAAAATTGGACGAAAAGATATGTGTAAAACGACACATATCAAATCCCCCACACTGAGCAATTGCTAGTCCCTAGCAATTTTTTTATGAAAAGTTGATGGATGTATCTCTTTACCAGAAGCCATCACCTCTGGAGTAGCCAAATGTTTCAGTTCAAGTAAGAACTATGGTACACTGATAACCATATGATTTTGAGCAAATCATCAGCTGCCAACGGATTTGGTTCGTCTTTACCAGAAGCCGTTTGCTTCTGGACTAGCCAACTCTTAGATAAAACAACTTATTATCTTTGGTGAGCTGATGACCAATTATGGTTTTCCAACTGCCTTTACCACAAGCCATAATCTTGCGGGCTAGCCAACTCTTCATCTTTTTAGGATATGGTGAGTCGAATACCATACAATTTTTGGCAAATTGTAAGCCGTAAACGGATTTGATATATCTTTACCAAGAACCGTTTGCTCTTGGATTAGCCAATCCTTTTGTGTGTTAGACATGGTGGACTGATAACCATTTGTTGTGTAAGTGCAAAACACTTACACCAAAAAAAAATTTTGGCCAAAAATGGGGGAATTAGATGGTATATATACGTGATTAAATTCGTGAGAATTCCCCCCACACTAGAATTGAATATTGTCCTCAATATTCAAAGTACCGGCTGTTATGCCGAAACTGAGAACGTAAAAGGGAAATATTACGGGCCATTTATTTTATTTTTGTGTTTGCAAAATTTTTTTTTTTTTTTTTTTTTTTTTTTTTTTTTGAAATTTATGTACAACATCGGGGGGCATTTCCCCCACACTAGGGTGTTAGAAAATAGAAAGAAGTCAGAAGAAAATAGAAAGAAGTCAGAAATATGGGTGAAAACCCATATGGTGTGCTACTGTTTTTGTTAACCGAGTCGCTAGCTTGACTCGACCCCGAATTTATTTGTCCATGGGGAAGCATGTGGAAAAGAAAATCTCCATCGGACTTTCATTCGAAATGTTTGGATAAACATTGAAGTACTTGAAAGTTCCACTCCGATGAGATACATCCGGCACCAAAGAATGATAAATGGGGATGCCGGGATCAAAAACCTTGTCCTCGTTCCCAAAGGAGAGAAGGGAAGGACAAGCTACCTTATAATCACAGAAAGGTAGAAAGACTCGAACGACATATGTGATATCAATATAATGGCGATCCTCAAGGGGACGTGTCACATATGTCGTAGAAGGAGCATCCATATGAATCTCGGGATCAAGTGAGGTCATATCATTGAGTTTAGGACTAAGAGAGTCCTCGACCTCATCGTTCTCTAACACTTTATCAAAGAGAGGATTTATTTCGCTAGAAAAGTACTCATCATCAAATTCAAAAAGAGAATTCGAATAGACTTTGAGGCTTTCATTTAAAGCGTCCTCATCAAAAAGTGATTCGTCATCACTGGAGGAAAAATCATCATTTGCATTGAAGAGCGAGTTAGAGAAGATCCCGGAAGTATCCTCAGAAATGTCATGAGGATCACAATAAGACCAATCACACTCATTATAGGATATATCCTCAGACTCACTTGGGATTGGGATAAGGTTCTCAACACTAGACTTTATGAATTCGTCCGATTCCTTTTCAGGAATAGTGTCAAGAAGCTCATCCCCCATAATGAGAGAGTCATCGGAGTCCAAAGTATGTGATATGGGTGTGGATGCAGTGGACTGAGGGGGTTGAATAATAGGATTACTCATAAGAATTGTATTCTCCCCTTCCTCATCTTCGTCATCGAGCATGCACGCCTGATTAAACAAGAAACGGTTGTGTGCTGCTCGTTCTATGGCGAGTAAATCTTCCATAGATTCACCATGACGACTTTCTGGGTTGGTTTTAACAGCCAGATTTGTAAGTTCAATTCGTATCTCTTGAAATTCTTGGAATATATCTTCAAGAGATAGCTGAGGCTGATTTTGAGTGGTTTGATACTGTGGAGGAATAGAATAATCATAATTGTTACAAGGGCCATGCTCATAGACAAGCGGGTACCTTGTTTGACAATCAGAGCTATAATGCGGACCTCCACAGTACTCACAACAATAGTATTGTTGTGATTGATGAAATGACTGATATGGATTTTGGTCATAACCAAGATTTTGCTCGTTACAAGAAACCTGCTCATAGACAAGCATGTCACTCGTTTGACAATCAAAATTTTGGTGAAGACCTCCATAATCAGCACTAGGATCATTTGGCACATTTAAGTTTTGGAAACATGGTTCTTGCCAAAATGAATTCTGAGGAAGGTTGCAATCCTTTTGAAAATCTGGATACGTGTTTGTATTTTCGATTTCAGAATTGCAACACACGCAAAGTTCAGGGACATTCCCACATCCTTTGCAGAAACATCGTCCACAAAGTGAATCATCTCCCAACGGATCTTCACAATATACGCAATATTTGGGTGAAGATGGCTGGGGTTGTGGAGGGTGGTCGGAAGAATCTTGAGAATTATCGACGGAATTAAGCTCTTCTTCGAGAGCTACTTCACACCAATAACAAGATCCACGATCCTTTGGTGCATGATTTCCACACCGCTCACACTTACACTTTGCACAACGAAGAGTGTCAATCAACGGGCTTTTACAATGAAAACAGCGAGAGCCCAGTGACGACATAAGAATTAAACATAAATGAGGGTTAAGAAGATAGAATCAAACGATTTAAGAGGATGAGAAAAAGAATTAAACGGATAAGAGGGCAAAGAAGAATCTTTTTGGATTTTTAATAACATTTTGAAAAATTCAAAGGGAAAAAGGAAAATAAATTTTGAAATAAAAATCTTTTTGGCTTTTTAATAAGAAAATATTTACAAAAACACGCAACGACAAACGAGATTTAAAAATTCGCGTCAGCCTTCCCCGGCAGCGGCGCCAAAATTTGATCGGTTAAAATCAAGTCGTTATTTATTTCCAAAGAATACAGCGGAAGTTGTATTCCCGGGTCGTTATCCCCAACGAAGGCTGAATGGAATTTTGTGATCTCGGTTTGTGAATACGTGTTTTGAATGAGAATAAGAGAGTGATTGATTTTTGGTTTTACACTACGAACAATAAAATAATAAAAGTAAACAATTAATTAAGCTAATGAAACAATTAAACTAAGCATTTAACCTAAAAACGAAAATATGAATTTAAAAACTTTACGCGACGAAATTTAAAACGTAAATAAAAAGTGAATTTCTAAAATTTAAAACCTAAAAATATAAAAATATCAAATTTAAGAATAAGCTAGGAATACAGACTGAATCAGAACAGTAGAGGAAAATAGGCTAAAGCTAGAAACTAATAAACTACCAAGCAATCTAGTTCTAATAAACTACATCAAATAAACAATGTAATCACTAAAACAGTGGATAAACTGAAGCAATGAATAAGCTGAAACAACAACTAACAACAACTAGCAACAAATATTAACTAAGAATCTATAAAAAGCACTGGGTAACCAGAAGCAGGCCTGTTCTGCTCTAAACCACACAGACCCTAAAGGCATAAACAAACCAACCTAAAAGCTACTAGTCTAAAAGCTTAGAACCTAAAAGTGCAAAACAGATTAAGCTATAACTACTCTAAACCAACAACATTAACAGGAAAATTAACATGCAACATTAACCTATAACTACTCTAAACATGCAGGCTGCTAAGGGGACTGTAAAGCAACGAATAACCATAAACACTTAACTAACTTCTAAACTAACAAGTAGCAATAAAAAGGCAGTAACAAGCAAAGACTAAGCAGAAATAAGGCATTTGACCGAGGTTGACCGAGCAAAATAAAAACAAGCAACTGGAAATTATTGTGGCTTTTAATGGGATTTAAAGGCTAAACTTAAAAGAACTACACATAAACTACAAGAGCTAACCTTCAAACTACCAAACTAACCTTCAAACTACCAAGAGCTAAAAGAGCAGTAACTAGCAATTAACAGAAAGAAAATAAGCAGTAAATTACGCAGTTGACCAAGTTTGACCAACAAAATAAAACAAGAAAAACTTAAAACCTCGAATTAACAGGAAATTAAATTAGAGTAAATTACAACTTGAATTTAAATACTACACTAAAAAACATTAAACAATAAAAATGGTCAACATCTTTCTAATACATGAAAAATGGGACAAGAAAAAGAAAAATGCTAATCGACTCTATTTATACTAAAAGATAAAAAACCCTAGCAGCTAGTTGTGCTATCTTCGTGAGAGTGTTCCCTTGCTTCAATCTTGACCGTTGGATAATCTTGTTGCCCACAACTTCAGATTTGAACCGTTGACTTAGCTTTTGGTGCCTCGGATTGATGAGGTGGAGGTGAACCCGTGAGGTTATTTTGGAGTGAGGTGGGGGTGATGGTGATGTGAGAAAGGTTTGGGGAAGTGGGGAGGATAGTGACATGGGGATTAAGGTTAATTAGGCGGGTTAGATGAGGGTGGACAGAGGTTAGGCGAAGTGGGATTTAGGGTTCATCCGATTTGAGATTTGACTGGGATTTGGGGGATTTGACCAAAGTTCTATCCCGGTGTTAGTTTTAACAAAGAATGGATGGGTCGGTTTTAGTTGGGGGATTGGGTTGGTTTTTGTATTAAGTGGGCCGGTTGGTTTATTTTTGATGTGGGCCGGTTGTAAGGTGGGTTAAAAGGATAGTGGTGGGTTGGTGTAGTGTTTAACGTGGGTTGGGGTTTTTTTTTTTTTGTAGATTGTATTTTAGATCCGGTTGTGGTTTTTAGATTAGGATGAATTTAGTTTAGCCAAGGACCAACTTTGTAATTCATGAAACCTCAAGGACCAAATCTGCCAACGTATTATTCAAAGGACCAAAAATTTATTTTTTATTATTATTTTTTTTCTTTTTTCAAGCTTGAGGGACTAGACTTGCCATTTATGCAAATTTTGTTTGTTTTTCAATCGTTTTCAATTATTTTGCATATGAAAACACAAAAACACATTTCAAATATATTTTTAACATTATTTGATCGTTTTAAAGTGTTTTTGGTTGTTTTGACTCGAAAATTGGACGAAAAGATATGTGTAAAACGACACATATCAAATCCCCCACACTGAGCAATTGCTAGTCCCTAGCAATTTTTTTATGAAAATTGATGGATGTATCTCTTTACCAGAAGCCATCACCTCTGGAGTAGCCAAATGTTTCAGTTCAAGTAAGAACTATGGTACACTGAGATCATGACCTTGAATAGAAGAAAATTCTGAAGCGAATAAATTCTGGGACGGATGAAGCTATGGATGATGTGATTCACTTCTGCTTGACCTATCTAAATTTCTGTTACCTAATGATAAAATCCTTTGAATGATTTAAGTTCTTTATCAGTAATTCCGCTCTGTGTTCATTCTGCGTATGTCGGATAATGGTTTTGTTATCTGAAATTTGACGAATGATGGATGATCTGATGTACCAAATTCTGATAGACATTCTGGGACTTCCGTTAACTTTTTTTGAGTAATTCATTCTCTTCTTAGTTAGGGTAATTGATTTTGATGACCTCTGAGACCGTAGGAAGACTAGGTGGATTAGGATAAGTTTGTTCTGTTCACGACTTGAGATAAAGTATGACCATCATGAGGGCATATTTATATGATGCCAGTATTATGACGTCTGGCCAACGTGATAATACTTACATCATATAACGTGTACTTGTTGTGGCATAGGATATTTCGGGAAGTGCCTTGGAACCTTAGAAATTCTGATAACTGTTGGGATTATCTGCCTTAGTGAGACTGTAAGTTCATTTCTGACTGTGCGCGTAATCTGCTTTCACCGTTATGCGAATTGATACGTCTGGATTCTCGTCACGCGTTTTGCTGACCTCTATACTTCTGATAACTATCTTAGGTTCCATTGTAGAACCTTATGCAAATTGATGTTATCAATAATCTATTTCCTATACGTTCTAATCTGATTTGTCTAATCAATGTCTGTGAACGGCATATCCGTCAAAACCCTATGAATCTGACTTTCATCTACTACGTTTGGTATGTTATTCTTCTGATCTGGATTCAATATGTTATGTCTGTTCTGAGGATCTGAAACAATTTTGGAATCTACAAGTTCGAGTCATGAGGAACAAATCTTTCATGTTTCTGTTCACCGTCAGTTGTGTTTCTGTTTCGTTTCACCTCCATTCTCGTCTTAGTCTGTTATGTCTTTGTTTTGTTTTCTGTTCTCTTTTCGTTCTGCTTTCTGCAAATTTCGAGGACGAAATTTTCTTTGTTAGTGGGGAAGAAGTTGTAATACCTGAAATTCAGATAACGTGTCAAATGACCAAAATGCCCTCACCACTTCTAAAATTTAATTAAAAGCTATATTAAGCTAAATAAATCCGAATTATATTAAATAAATTACATATAAAGCAAAATAAAATTGAGACAAGTCTTTTAATAATTTTGCATGTCCAAAATAATTATCTTGGACCATACAATATTATAAAAACCGAATATATGTACATTTATTAAATTCGGTATATATTTAAATGTTTTAAAAGTTAGATATATATCAAATAAAAAGGGATATGATCAAGATAAATTAAAATCTGATTCTCTTAACTATTATGGACCGATTCTTGTGCTATCCCTCCCCTAGAACCGGTATTATCACTTTATATAACATATCCTATTTATTTTCTTCCAAAACAATTTTGCCGAGTAAACCCTAAACACAAGAAAATTCGACTTTCATTCCTGGGAATTTCTGGAGGTCCAAGACTATTTTTACTGAGTTCATTATATTGCTATGAAGCCAAGAAAATTAGCCATTCGATTTATAAAGGCTTGGATCTATTGTTGTCGAATTTTGTTCATACATAAGGTAAAATTCCCTATTAATTCATACAATCCTTGTGAAATTCGTTTTCAATTTTTCCTGAGTTCCTTATATCATATATGATCTGTGAAAAATAATTCCAAGGTTGTGGAGTCGCGTTTGTGCTCATGGAGAATTTTGTGTCGATTTAAGCTAAACGAGTGGTATTATTTCCCATCTTCCATCCGATCATTCTGAGTCTCATCTGGTATTTTTCTGGTACTCTCTACATCACATAAGGTCTAAATAAAATGATAAAAATGAACCATGCATGATCTTTGAGTCGTACGAATTTATAAACCTTAAAAACGAAAATAATATCTATATTATACCTGCGACTTTTCTGGGTTGTGTAATTATTTTTCCTGGATTCTATGTGCCTCATATCATGTTAAAAAAATGATGATCGAATTTATAGAGGCTTGGATCATGCCTTGTTGATTTTTGTTTCTAAGCGCTAATAAGGAATAAAAGGAAATAAAGGAAAACCCTAAGGTAATCGATCTAGGGTTAGGGTTTTGGTGTGTAAAACTGATCATTAATGAGTTTTAAGGTTTCTAATAATGATGATGTAATGATTGGGAAATTATAGTAGGGTTTGTAATGTTTTTGTGATATTAACGATTTGAAGAATAAAAGTATAAGGGCTGTTTTGTAAATTCTAAAACTTCTGGGGCATTTTTGTAATGTCATATACATCTGTAGGAATGTGGAAAAATATAACTTTGGGGTCCTAAGTGTAAATATTACAAGATAATGAATTAAATGGTATTTAAAGGATACGAATGGAAATTAAATAAAAGAGAGGGACTAAAAGTGTAAATCTGAAATCTTGAGGTTATTTTGAGTTAATACTGATATAAAAAGGTTATTGTGTAATTTGGAGGATTTATGGGCTAATTATGTAATTGTTATGAAATTATGATTTAAAATATATGTTTTGTAAACTTAAAGGACTAAAGATGTAAATTCTGAATTCTGAGGGGTCTAATCTGTAATGTACTAAATTCTGATGATATATTCTGTAATTATGAAATATAATATGTTTGTTTGGTGTATATGGATATTGTAGGGTTTAATTTGTAAAATATGTAATTATAAGGTTGGTTTTGTAAATTATGTAACTAAAGGGGTATAATCTGTAAATTGTGAAACTTAAGAGAATAAAATGTAATTCTGAATAAAATGAGTATATAATTCTGTAACTTAAATTATTTTTCACTAATGACCTTGGAAATTGATGAAATTACATTTAAAACCCAAAACTTTGTGATCATGTCATAATTAACCCTAAACTTCTGTAACTTGATAAAATATTCTGTTATTCCATAATAATCTTTGAATAAGGGTCCAACCTAATCTGAAATGGTAATATCTATTAATTCTGGAAACCTGCTAATTATGGGAACTTACCAAATCTGGAAAGTTACTAAAAATAGAAAGTACTTAAAATGGAGAGGTAAACTAAAAGTAATAATCTAAAATAGAATCTTTAGTAATTCTGTCTTCCTCTTCCTTAGGTGTGAAGAAGGAGAAGTCCTGATCTTATTTCTGTGTTTGTTTGCTTGTCTGCTGTGCTAATAAGGTACAGATATTCTGCCCTTTTTTCAGTAAGGGTTTTTCATCCCCTTTTCTTTCAGTTTTACATTTTCTTTATTAGGATCTCCGATACCACTGCTATGTTCCCTTCTGTTGTGAATCTTTGTTGTGATATGTTTGTCTTGAACCTTTTGTTTGAACCTCTGCTATGATTCTTTTATTCTGAATCTTTTTCCTGAACTCTGATTGGTCTCTTGTTCTGAACCTTGAATTTGTGAGTCTTAATTGAATCTGATCTGTGTACCTTGTTCTGAACCTTAACCGGATATATCTGTTGTAAACTTTGATTTGATTTTTGGTATAAACCTTAACCTGTTAAATCCTTATCTGAACCTAATTGATTTTGAACCTTTATTAAAAGCTATTTTAAAAAGAAGCTATACCACTTGAAATGGAAGTTACTAAAAGTTTTGGAAGACCATTTTTATGAAAACTATTTTGAAAGATCATTTCAATGAAAACCATTATTAAAGGATTGATTTAAATGAACTCTTGACAGGAACTTCTGAAATGGATTATTGCTATAAACTTGTAATTATTAACCTTTGATATACTCTTTTGGACTATTGGAAATAAATCTTTTAATCTGAACTTAAGCTTTGATATTAAACTTAATCTGATAAACTCTGATTTAAACCTTATTATCTTAATCTGAATTGTTGACATGACCCTTCTGCCATGAACCCTTAGATGTGACTCTGTTTAATATATGACATCTGACCTTGACCACAGTCTGATATCCGAGCCAATCACTAGGCATGAGGGTTTCATGTCCATGTCATTGATGCACCGATGGCATGACTCTAGGGCAGGAGAGTGATGACCTGTCCCGTCCCTGATTTTATCTGTTATGTAGGAGAAGATTTTGGCCTACTGGGGCGCATGGATGCATCCTAGATCTGATCTGATTTCTGTTATCTGTTACTGTTTACTATTATATATATATATATATATATATCTGGTGACTGATGGTGTGTGCGATACACGTCTTTCACATTATCTGGGAGCTGATCACTCCAATTGATACATGAGGTCACCCCTCATATTATCTGTTACTTGAGAGGCATCCCCTCTGGATTATTATATGATTACTCTGTTATGATATTATCTGTTATCTCTGGGCTCGTGATGGATTTCTGTAATTCCCTAAACCTGGTTTGTACATTATCCCTTTCTCATTTCTTTTCTTTCACCCTTATTCCTTTCCTATTCTTTCACTTTAATTCTGTATCTGTATAATCTGTATTTCTGATTTGTTTCTGTATTGTTATCTGTTATTGTTTCTGTTATCTATATATCTGTTCACTGAGCTCTCGTAGCTCAGCCGCATTTCTTTTCCTGCGGCAGGTTTTAGTAGGAAGCTGGGAATGAGTGAGAGTGTACCTCTGGTCTTAGAAGGCTTGGTAGCTATTCTGGATTAGAATTGGATAGAAGATATTATGCTTTAGAATTAGTTTTGAAAGTTTTCGTTGTAACCTTGTAGATTCAGTATTTCATTTGTAATCCTTTGAGATTTTTGTATTACTGTAGATGTATGCTCTGTTTTGATCTGATATGAATCCATTATTGTGATATCTTTACCCTTGTCGGGTTGGGGTGTTACAATATATATATATATATATATATATATATATATATATATATATATATATATATATATATTATATATATATATATATATATATATATATACCTTCGACTGTGACTCGAAATAGGAAAACAACCCGTGCAACCAATTATAATATTTTGGACCTAATTAGGTCAAACGAAAAAGAAAGAAAACCCAAAATTTGCTTAGCGAATTCTTTTTGTACTACCAAAAGTTCTTAGTAAATAAGCGATTAATAGGTTTAATGAATATTTATTTTTTTATATGAAAATAACACGCACGTGGATAGTTGAACTTTTCGAGGCACGAATTACTGAAGTTACTAATAGGTGATGCTTGTTAGAATTATTTAATTGAATGCTGAATGATTGGTAATCGGATTACTTGGGAATTTTGTAACACCTTAATTAAAACGTAAACTTGGACTTGGAATATTATTGGACTTTGGACATTTTTGAAACTATTTGGACACGAGACGACGATAGTACATTAGACTCGCGATGAATTTAATGTATTCAAGCCGTAACGGGTAAACAATGGAAAATAATGTCTAACGAACAATAGTATTTATAACACTTATCATCTAAACGTGTTCGGAAACTTATAAAGTCATTCGATTTGGAATGTCCTATAAACGGACGAGTTATGGTGAAATTTTGTTTTAACATTTAAAACAAGTGTGTCGTGAACTTATGTGGGATTATGGGAAACTACCGACGGTCACCAATCATGCCATCTACTTGTTGTGCTTGCTACTTGATATTTGTGGTCTCCTCTTTTTCGTCTCATCTTGAACTCTTTCATTTTTTCCGTGGTGATTCCATTATTGTCTTCCTCTTGGCGTGTGTACTCTTGAGTATGTGATAGATCGTTTATAGCTCGATATTTTTTAGATCTCATATAGGATTAATTAATAACAAAGGCGGAATATTCAAAACTTAGAATCAATTGTTATTAACAAGGTTTTTCTTCATTATCATTCACTACAAGCCCCAATTCTACTTGATCAATTGTAGAACGGTTACCTAACTATAACAGGGATCAAATATCCTTGAGGCTAAACAAACTAGACACCTAGGCGTTTACAAGAACCATACGCCTAGAACACACACTAAACTTAGACGTCTACATCTTTTCTGTGCACACAAAAACATACGCCCTATATCTCTTTATATAATATAGATATTAGGGTTTACAAAGGACTTATATCAATATTAGGAAACAAATCTTCCTAACTTTAATCTATATCTTTAAAAGGAATCTTCTGTAATCTTTCATAGCTTGTAGAATTCCTTCTTTGTTTTTTAAGTCCTTGTAGTTTCATATTTGCTTCATTCTTCTTTTATTGTTTTGTATTATCAACTCAATATAATTCCCAACAATCTTCCCCTAGTTGATAATTACAAAACATTCTTCTAGATCTTCCATGAATGAAACAATCTTCCCCTTAAGCTCAACTCGTGAACTTACATAACATGATGTATCACCAAGGATCTACAAGTTGCAAAACTTCTATGTACTTCTTTCCCTTTTTGTCATTATCCACTAGGAGATGCTAAGTAGACGCAACTTTGATTTTGACAACCACAAACCAATATCACACTTCTAATCCAGCCTTTCAATGTCTCGAATTACCCTCCATGATGCATAATAAGGATAATGAATTCAAGACAGTAGAAACTTAAACTATTTGTAGTAATAACGACTTACAGTAGTAAAAACCTTCCCCTCAAATGGTGCATGTAAATGATTAAACACTCTAGAATATCCTTCCCCTGAAATCCATGTGTTAACCATTTCTTGAATCTCCAAATCTGTAGGCTTCTTGTAATGATTACTGTTGAAGAAAACTAAATATAATGAACTTGATGCTGAAGTAGAACAACTCAAACTTATGTCTTATGTCTTGTACTATCCACATGACTTTGAACTTATACCAAAAACCAAAAATATAAGTAGATCGCAACCTCTTGACAAAATCCTCACCTTTTATGAGACAATGAGCACTACAATGTAACTCCTTTAAGTGATAGCAAAAACCAATTGCAAGATTTGACAAGTCATTGTCACAACGTTATAAGCATGAACAAGTTATCTCCTGCTAGTAAGATATAATAAGAACACGCATCCGTGAAACTCCACTTCAACTTCAAATAGGTGATAAATAATCATCTCCGTAATCAACTAATCCAAATAAATCCAATAAACAAGCCTTTTTAACATTTAAGAACATTTAAACCAAAATAATCTTCTATGTGTGTTGTCAAACATCTCTCACAAATCCAAAACCAATTAATCTGCTTTACTGTCGACAACATTATCCTTACGTTGGCAGTACTAACCATGTACTGGCATCATTAACGTACCAATGAACATCATGAGAACAATATTAATGTTTAAAAGGCAGCTTTAACTTAAAAGAGCAGCACTAATGATCACTTTACCTTGTAAACAGAAACTACCATTCCTTAACCGATTCTCTAATCTTGAACATGATCTCTAAACCAACAAACAACACAAACTAATAAAATCACAGCAGCATAAACTTACAACACTTACCAATCGTATAGCAGCAGCTGTATAAACTTTATCACAATAGTACTAAGATGAACTTTAACAGCATTAAAATCCATGAGTAGCACGAAAGTATACAAGTAGCACTAACTAATAACGCAACAGTATTAACTCAAGTCAACAGCACTAAGTTCACTCAACGAGCAGCATAAACATTCAACAAGCAGTACTAATAACTCTACGAGCAGTATTAACACAACTACAGCAGCATTAACTCGAAGGCATGGAGCAGCACTAAAAACTTGTAGCAGCAGTAACAATCCAAACCATCAGTAACCTTACTTCCAAATCAGTGACCATAGTTAATCCAAGCATACTTCAGTTAACACAAAAGTATCCTTACTCTCACGCAAAGTAGAGTAACTTCCTGAAACAGTTACCTCATTCATGACACGAAGGTCTACTCCCAATAGAAGTAGTTGTACTGAAAACTCCAGTAACGTCAAACAATAGAAATTCAGAAGTAGAGTTAGAAAATCCACCAGTAACTTTAGTCCAAAAAAGAAAAACCTCCACCAAATTCAATTTGTTAAGCCCAGCATGATCGCACTGTTTAGATTCAAAATTGGGGTTTCATCAAACCCTTTTCTTTGCAGATTAGTATCAGAATTAAATCAAGAAACCATGCACAATCAATGAGACAAAGACCCCAACCAGTGATAAACAATACGAAGTACTATAATAATGAAGCCTTTAAGATTGCCAATGATAGGAATTTAATGGAGTAGCAATTAATGAATCGACACATAAAACCTTAAAGATTTAGGGTTTTGTATCTGAAGTATGAAGCAGATAGCCAAAATAACCAAAACACAATCACAATTAAGAGTATTTTTAAGCATAATATAGTGATTGTCACAGCAGCAACCGATTAAGAATAAACCCTAAACTTCGATTTCCTATGAAACCCTAAAAATTGATTTTCTTCAATGTTTCTGCAGCAGACTTTAAAAAAAATTATATCTTTTAACTGAAAGCTCAGATTGAAGTTCCCTCTAGTGAGAGTATGCCTTGATGTATAAAGAACCTTCAATAAAAATTTCGTTAAGATCCAACGGTTAACGAATGAGATATCTCCTTTTTACCACAGTACTACAGAAAAATACGAACATAAAAACCAAAGTCGATTTTTTTCTTCTTTCTTCGACTAAAGCCTTGTACAATCCCTAGATCACGAGCTCCCTGAGCTCTGATACCACCTCATAGATCGTTTATAGCTTGAGATTTTTTAGATCTCATCTAGAATTAATTAATAACAAAGGCAGAATATTCAAAACATAGAATCAATTGTTATTAACAAGGTTTTTCTTCATTATCATTCACTACAAGCCACAATTCTACTTGATCAATTGTAGAATGGTTACCTAACTATAACAGGGATCAAAGATCCTTGAGGCTAAACCAACTAGACATCTAGGCGTTTACAAGAACCATATGCCTAGAACACACACTAAACTTAGACGTCTACATCTTTTCTGTGCACACAAAAACATACGCCCTATATCTCTTTATATAATAGAGATATTAGGGTTTACAAAGGACTTATAACAATATTAGGAAAAAATTATTCCTAACTTTAATATTTATCTTTAAAATGAATCTTCTATAATCTTCCACAGCTTGTAGAGTTCCTTCTTTGTCTTTTAAGTCCTTGTAGTTTCATATTTGCTTCATTCTTCTTTTATTGTTTTGTATTATCAACTCAATATAATTCCCAACAGTATGTGTCTTCTTACCGTTACACAACGAAGATACCAAACTCAAATAAACGGATAAAACAAGATTAACTTGGAAACATAACTGGGAATGGGAATAATTAATCTTTTGGAACTTTAACGTCTTAGGTTATTATATGGAATATACGTTAAGACGAGCCTTTATATTATTAGGTCGTGTATAGTATGTTATGCCATGAGACCCTAGTGGCTATGGTGCTATACCACCCTTGATAGTGTTGTGTTGTGCTATTTTTTGGTTATTGTGCTGCTCTACCCTTGATATTGTTGATATTGCATTGCTGTGGCTAAGGTGAGTTTCATAGCTCCACTTTTACTCATACACTGTTTTACTGAAACTTGGGGCGAGAAAACATGTTCAACTGTTTTATATGGACCTAACTGTTGCTTTCTAATTTGCTATAACTCGTTAACTGGCTAAAGTTAGATATAACTGGAATGACTATATTTAACTTAGTCCAGTGTAGTAAATATCTAGATTTACTATAACTCATTAACTGGCTAAGGTTATATATGACTAGGGCCCTACTGACATTATCATTATGAGAGAGGACTACTGTGTCCAGTCATATTGATACAGGAATACTTGTGATTGTTGATATACGTGAATTATGTGACTCATATTTAAATTAGTCCAGTGTAGCAAGTAACTTATCTTGGTCCAACTATTAATACTTATTGGTTTGTGGAAAACTAGAAGGGGTTGAATAGTTTTACCGATTTTTCGTTAATTATAAAAGTTTACTTTGTGAAAAACTTAGATTCAATCCTTTGTGAAATCAACCAACAATAATATGGATACTAAGCTACAACTATTAAATATAAACAACAAAGATAAAGAGTAAGAGATGAAAAGATCAAACCGAGGCAAAAAGATTTATAGTGGTTCGGTAACGGAGCTCTTCTTCGCCTTACTCCACTCCCCGAGTACCCAACTCGAGAGTTCTAAGCACTATGTCAACAAACTCCCTTCAGGTAGAGAAAACCGTACAACGTCGCTTATCACGATTTCCGACACTAAGCTAAATGTCGAGTACTAATCTAGCTAGTACCAATCTCACTCACGATCCACACGATCCTTACTAATCACACGATCTACAAGATCCACACAATCTACTCTCGATCCACTTGATCTACACACTCTCAACACAATCTACACGAGATCCACACGATCTTTACAAGATCACAATGATCTACACAAGATAAATAAACAATATGAAAGACAACATGATGTATGTCAAGATACAACAAGTACGTAACAAGTGTTACGAGTGCACTACACTAATACTACAACACCTTGTATCTTCTTGATACTTTGTGTTCTTCTCTTGCACTAGTAGAGGAATGATGGTGATCACTTGGTTGGATGATTGGATCACTCTTAAACAAAAAAAAACTATCTAAATGATCAAGGAAATGTAAATTTGATTGAGGGATTTAATTCAGAAAGTTTTGTGTGAAAAAGGATGCCTAAAAACTGTGAAATGGATTGGTATTTATAGGCAGAAAAAATTTGGCCGTTACAAAGGGACAACACCACTAAATATATCATAGTAACACTAAATTTAACGGTACCGTGACAATTAGTGGTACCGTGCCAGACAAACACGCTCAAAATTTTTTTTTAGTGATGAAGGTTTATTTGGGTAATTTTGGAGTTGTTTTGAGGGGAAAATAGTTGTTAGATAATTCAAACTTATTTTTTCAATTAAAACATCTCTTTTTAATTCAAAAATAATTTGTAAAATCTATTTTTGAAAAAATATTTTGTCACATTAAAAATGTGAAGTTTAGAACACAAATTCAATTCTTTGATCATTTGTCAAGTTGTAAATTTGTTTGTTCTTACCTAGAGTGATTTGCATAGAAACGGGATATTTTGACTAAAAATTTGTTTACGTTAATTTTGACGTAACGTGTTTTTATATTTTGTTATCATCAAAACTTAGAGGTGTCGAAAAATAGACATAACATTTTTAGACATTATTTGTATCAACAATCTCCCCCTTTTTGATGGTGACAAAACATAAACTCATTTTAGGTGAAAAATTAATTTTAACAAGTTTTTAATTTGAGTTCATATCCCATTTCTCCCCCTTTTTGTTGAAGCAAAAAGAATGCTAAGGCTCCCCCTTTATGTAAGCTCCCTCTTGTTTGGAGGGCACCAAGGAATCGAGCAATGGTACTTGCTACAAAACGAGGTTAGATGACAAATATATAATATCTAACATGTAGCAACCATGACAAATATCCAACCATAAAATACTATAAAAGATAGGCTAAGTAGCCAAAAATAAAATATCAACCAACCATATTCAACTAATAATAAAACAAGCCCATGCATTTATAACTAAGAAAGAGAGGGATCATACATAAAGTATGATTACAATAAAAACATGAAAATTAAACTACAAGAAGCATATAATAATATTTAGTGACTTGAGAGGCCCTAAGATTTGCTTCTAGTCCAAAAGGGATCCTAATCATTTATTCTTGAAAACTAAACATAAGATGTTTAGTTGAATGGGCTATTGGTTGGTGGAGGTGGTGGTATGATTGGAGCTTGTGGTGGTGTCAAGAGGTGTTCAACATAGGAGAACATAAAGTGAAGTTCATCCCTTAAAGAGAAGATGAGGTTGCGGTTGTGAAGACAACATAGGCAATTAGCACTATGTATATCAACCGGATGGAGTTGGATAGGTTGGCCCATGATTGGAGATAGAGGAGGTGGTGTGTATGAAGATGATGGTGTTGGCATGGCATAGTCCAAAGGAGTTATTGGTGAGAGAGAAAGTGTGATATCCATAGATGATGGCATGGTGCCAAAAGAAGAGGATGATGAAGATGTTGTCCTAGTGGATGGTGTCTTGGAAGGAGCCTTTGGTGGAGATGGTGAGTTAGGAGTGCTTTGGGAAGGTGGTGTTGTGACTTCACCATCATTGTGAGATCAATGAGAACAGGTTTGGATGGAGGCCTAATGATAATCCTAGGTTTCTTGGAGATGTGAGTTATTGAAGCTTGAGTAGAAGACATGGTGAATGGGTAATGTGAGGTTGAAGATGAGATGCAAGAAATGCTTGCAATGGTGAAGCCTTATATAGGGAAGAATGGTGTGGTTTGAATTAAAGTTGGTAGAGGTATCTTATGGTAGAGTAAGGGAATCTTAGGGTGCATGAGAGTTTTCAAAACATTGCAGGTTTTGAGGTTAGGGATGCAGGAATCTAGAGTGAATAGGAAAAATTCGTCAAACCAGATGACGGTACCGTTAAATACCCCCACGGTACCATTAAATTTAAAGGTACCGTGCCTTATTTAGCGGTACCGTGACCTGATGGTCACGAATTTTCCTATTCTGCATGGTTTTGGGCAGCTAAAAAGGGTGTTCTTAGGGGACTATTTGCAGGAAATTCTTGTGCCTCAAACCACTAAAGATTAATTTACCAAAAATATCCCATGTTTAGCTACTCTTTGCAACTAATGATTAACATGCAATTGTCTAAAATAAGCCACAAGCATGCAATCAAAAAGACAAAATAAGCTATCATCCAAGAATAACATAAACCATAGTCATGCAAGGGATAGAGTAATTGTTAAGCATGCAAGATAGTGTTAGGAAACTAGATACTAAGTTAAGCATCCATAGTTAAGAAACTAATAGAAGATAGAAGATCCCATTCTAATAAGACTAGAATTATTCTAAGGGTAATGACTTAATTGACTTGAGCGCACCCTCGTTGCTGAGCATGTGTTGATGATTACTTATTCATCGTCACTAGACGAGACATCATAGCAAGAGATGGAGCTATCATCATGGTCCTTTTGAGGTGATGTACATTCCCAATAGAGAGAGGTAAAGGTATTTTGAGTTAGAGGAGCCATGGCGGGATCAACAAGAAAGTATTGATTGTCCCGGAGGTGTGGAAAGGAGTTCATGAAAAAATGATATAAACGAGTCAACAAAATGCCATAGGGTATCGCATTATTTAGTCGACCCTTGACATTTACAATTCTCTTTGCCACAAAGTAAGCAAGATTGTAGGGTTGCTCGGTGACAAGACAATACAACATATAAGCACAACATGCCGGGAGGTGCTCACGATTGTGGGGAAGACAAAAGACATTTTCACGAATTACTTCTACCCATCTACGTAGATTTGGATGTATTTTATCTGCATAGATTTTGAGAGGATCTAAGTCATAAACGTGAGACTCACGATACTCAACTTGACCATTTTCTTTAAGAAATCCACGAACTTTTTGAGGAAGACGAATGTGTTCTTTAATCTTATTTGGAGTGGGTATGAAGGTATTGTACGGTCCGTACTCATCTCGGTGACTAGTAAGAGTTTTGAGAGACCATCCTTCCGTGTAGGCACATTGTCCATGGTTCAGAAGTTCAAGAATATGAGCAAATTGGTCAAGGGTAAGAGAGATATTTTGGTTTTGTATCGAGAATTGGAGGGACAAAGTTCGATTCTCATTATGTACGAGTTTAACTTGTCTATAGAAATCAAGGACAAATCGAGGACAAATTTGGTCATTAATTCAAAACAAACAATCGAATCCGATTGCATGAAACATGGTTGTGATGTGATCGTGATTGAGAAATGAGGACTCAACAATTCGACCTTCATGGAAAAGATGAGACTCAAGATTACAAAAGCTTTGTATGTGATGAGATGGAGTGTTTGGTTCAAGTGATGGTTTGGGAATGTAATCAATTGTTAATTCTTGATCGTAGTCAAACATATGATACATCTTGTTACCTATAAAATTGATCGAAGATTAAAATTGAGACTAATTGTTTTGAAGATACTTGCCTAGTGTGTGGCTATATGCAAACAATGTGGAGGTGCGGTAATCTCGACTCTAAAATAAAAATAATGAGATTACCTAAACGCTCTTGACTTTGCTATAGCTCAATCGAATATGTCGAAAAATACATATTAGTTATGTATTTCGGCTAATATTCGTGAGATCATGTATGCATGAGAAAACGTTTTTAGATTGTATTAACAATGCACGAAAAATATTTTATGATCCTAGTTGCGTGAAATTTTTCGAAAATGGAATTGGGGTGTTTGGCTAGTTCAATAATTTGGTGCCAAAAATTCCTAAAATTGAAAAGATTGAATGTTAATGATTTCTAATTTGATATTAAGTATCCTAAACATGATTCCACTAAAATTAATTAATCTAATTCGAATTTTGTTTCTAAAATTCGGACCAAAATATAAATTATTTGTGGGTTTATGCAAATCCTGTGTTTAGGGAATCATGATAGTTATACATTGTTTAATCCTAGTCCTAATTGCATAAAAATTCAATCAAAATTAAGAATCTCCAATTCGGATTTATGTGCATGAACAAACCCTAGACTCAAAATTAAAGAAAATGAAAGTTAATTGACTTACAATTGATGTTAAGAAATGTGTAGTGGTTGGTAATCTTGTATTTCAATGCCTCGATTTTGATTTTGAAGGACTGGAATTGAATTTTGGTTGTGATTTTCGGTTTGACAGCAAGTGCAAAAAATTGGGTTTGTTTTGAATGTGCAGAGTGAGGGAAAAGAAAAAGAAAAACGGCCTTTTCAGGTCCACGGTACCACTAAATTTAGTGGTGTCGTGCCCACTTTAGTAGTGCCGTGGCCTGCTGAGACAGATTTTTGTCTCGTTTTGATTTTTGACGAATAAATCTCACTGATTTAGTGAGACTTTTTCACATGATGGGAGAATTTATACCTAATAAACTCTTTTAAGAGATAAATCCTATAAGGATTTGATAAAATTCACCTTGATTGGTGAGATGTATATTGATGTATTTATAATACCACTTTACAAAGAAAAGAGATAAGTACAAATAACAAACTTCCTATTCTATTGGTCAACACAGTCAGTTCCTATATTACTTCGTATATTACTGATGTTGTTTTTATTGCTATTACCCCCTTCAAGCGAAGTGGAGGTGGACCAACACACAGCTTGGCACGAAAATATTGAAACAAGGGACGTGGAAGACTTTTAGTGAAGATGTCAGCCACTTGAAGAGTTGTAGGAACAAACTGATTGTGTAACTTTCCTGATAAAACAAGCTCACAGATGAAGTGATAGCCAATGTAATTGTGCTTTTCCCGCTTATGAGAGATGGGATTCTGGCTTAGGAATAAAGCACTCTTATTGTCACACAGAATAGTGGGGCGAGCTGGAGGTAAAACATGAAGTTCACGAAGAAGATGAGTGACCCATATAATTTCCGCAGCTATATTAGCAAGAGCTCTATATTCTGATTCACAACTTGAACGAGACACCGTAGGTTGTTTCTTTGCACTTCAAGATACAAGGTTTCCTCCAAGAAAGATGGAGTAGCCGTAAGTGGATCTGCGTGTTTCAATGCAACGCGCCCAGTTAGCATCGGAATATCCAAGAATTGAAGGTGTTGGAGAGTGCTGAAAAGAGAGACCATACGAGATAGTGCCCTTAACATACCGCAAGATCCGTTTAACCGCTTGAAAGTGATCTTGAGTTGGAGCATGAAGAAATTGGCTCACTTGATTTACCGCGTAGGATAAATCCGGGGGAGTGATTGTAAGGTATCGAAGTGCTCCCACAAGTGAAAGATATAAAGTTGGATCTAAAAAAGGGACACTCTGAGTAGTAAAATATGTCATGGTAGAAAGAGGAGTGCTCACATGTTTGGCATCAAGTAGTTGAGCTCGTACAAGTATATCATGGGCGTATTTAGATTGACACAAGAAAAGACCAGATGGTATGTAGGGAACCTCTAAACCCAAGAAATAGCTAAGTTGTCCAAGGTCTGTGATTGCAAATTCACTATTGAGGCGAGAAATAAAACTACGAATGGTTTCCTTGTGATTCCCAGTAAGAATTATATCATCGACGTATACTAAAAGATAGAGAACACATGAATCACGTTTAAACACAAAAAGGGAAGTATTGGCTCGGCTACATGAAAAACCAAGGCTGACAAGAAAGGTACTTAGGTGTTGGTTCGAAAAACCCATTTCAAGCCAACTACATTTGAGTTCTTTGGACGAGGAACAAGTTCCCATGTATCATTTTTACGTAAGGCGTCCATTTCATCATGCATCGCGGAGAGCCACTTTGGGTTTTTAGCATCAGATTTAAACCCTTTTGGTCCTTGAGTAACAAATAGTGCACGATGAAGACCAGACATCAATAACTAAGAAAGATCAGCAACATACTTATGTTTAAAAATACTAGCTTTGGAACGAGTTACCATTGGATGGCTGGAAGATGGTGCAGAAGAAACCGGGCATGGGGCTGTTACAACAGGTGATGTAGGTGTTGGTAGAGTCGTATGTGACACTATATGATGAAATGGACCAGAATCTACAGTAGATGAACCATACAAAGGTGAAGAATCGTTACAAAGAGTGCATGGTGAAGTTATCGATGGCTTTGGCGATAAAGACGTATCATGCATAGGTGATGGTATTGTTGATGAAGATTTCGGGATAAGGGCGGAGCACCATTACATAAGCTGGAAAAAGTGAGAGGGGCAAGATTAGCTTGAGATACATGACCCGTGAAAGGGAACGTCGACTCGTCAAATTGCGCATGACGAGTAGTATATATACGCCAAGTTGAAGGATCTAAGCAACGATAACCTTTGTGTTGGGTGTTGTAGCCAATAAAAACACATGAGATACTGCGGGGAGCAAGTTATTTGCCGAATAGTCATGAAGATATGGAAAAACTAGACTCCCGAAAACCCGAAAATTTCCATAATGCGGTAAAGTAGAATAAAGCAACTCATATGGAGATGTATTATCCAAAACCTTTGTTGGCAAACGATTGATTATGTAGGTGGCAGAACCAAATGCATAAGTCCATAAAGAAGCAGGAACATGGGCATTAAACATCATTGCAAGACCAGTTAGAGAATCGTAACTGTAAGCTGCTTCTATGGCACGCCAAACATCTCGGGCAGTCTAGAGCCCGAGAACTTCGGATATGGCTTCTTCAGAGAGAGAAGATTGAAGAATAATGAGGGCTCTTTGGTCAGACTCATGCCAGGTGACATATGCAGGGTTCGTAGAGGAGGACTCATTTGCAACGATGGTAGGTGAAGGAGAGGAAATAGATCCATCAACATAGCCTGCAAGTTTTTGATATGCTAGAAGAGGAAGAACTTGATTTCTCCATAGTAAATAATTAG
This sequence comes from Artemisia tridentata subsp. tridentata, assembly GCA_021014915.2. Lineage (NCBI taxonomy): Eukaryota > Viridiplantae > Streptophyta > Magnoliopsida > Asterales > Asteraceae > Artemisia > Artemisia tridentata. Next base: position 250,243,396 of record CP139502.1, read on the forward strand.
TAAAAGAGAGTTTGATGGTGAGCATATGAAGAATAATGTTGAGAGAGAGAGAGACATCAAAGGAGTCACCAGCAGCCATGGTGGTGGAGGATGAAGAAGACCGGTATTAGGCTGATACCATATAAGGATTTGATAAAATTCACCTTGATTGGTGAGATGTATATTGATGTATTTATAATACCACTTTACAAAGAAAAGAGATAAGTACAAATAACAAACTTCCTATTCTATTGGTCAACACAATCAGTTCCTATATTACTTCGTATATTACTGATGTTGTTTTTATTGCTATTAAATCCAATAGGATTTGACGAGCGAGACTAGACGAGTAGAGATGACTTTAATATTTCCAACGAAATATTTAAATAGTCATTAGAGAGATTTGAAGGATGACTTTAATATTTCCAATGAAATATTTAGATAGCCATAAGACGAGATTCGGAGGATGTTTTTGAACAAACGTAAATTATGAAATTCACGGAATATGTTCCATCATTCCTAGACCTAGACGTAGATAGTTGAAGGATTCTCGTTTGAGAGGTTTGGTTAATATGTCGACGATGTTGTCTTGAGAATGAACTTTCTCGATAGAAATGTTTCCTTTTTGAAAGTTAACGCAAAGGAAGTGATGATGTGTTTCATACGAGAGTGTTGCACGGGGTTTTTGATCAAGTCAATGGCTCCTTTATTGTCGCACATAATCGGGATGTCATCGAGATGGATGTTGTAGTCGATTAGAGCTTGTTTCATCCATAGTGCTTGTTGACATACCTTTCCGGTGCTTACGTATTCGGCTTCGGTCGTGGAGATAGCAAGATCCATTTGTTTCTTGGAGAACCAAGAAGTTAGACAACAACCCAAGAAGGTACAAACACCACTCGTACTTTTTTGATCCACATAATCTCCCGCATGATCAGAGTCGGCATAGACAATAGTTTCTACACTGGTCCCCTTGGGATAATATAATCCCAAGTGCATAGTACCTTTAATGTATCGGAAGATACGCTTAACCGCTTCAAGGTAAGAGGTTTTGGGATCCTCTTGGAAGTGAGCACAAAGGCAGACACTACACATGATATTGGGCCTACTTGCCATTAGGTATAATAAACTACTTATCATGCCCTAATACTTAGTATTTTCCACGGACTCACCTTCTTCATCCTTCGTGAGTTTTGTATCCGAGGACATGGGCATTTTCATTGGTTTAGACTCTTCTAATCCAAATTTCTTAAGCATTTCTTTAATATATTTAGATTGATTAAAGAAGATACCATCTTCCATTTGTTTTATTTGTAGACCAAGGAAGAAATTTAATTCACCCATCATGCTCATCTCAAACTCGTCATGCATGATCTTCACAAAATCATCGCATAGTTCTTAACAAGTTGAACCAAATATAATGTCGCCGACATATATTTGAACAATGATGAGATGTGAATTTTGTTTCTTCGTAAAAAGTGTATTGTCTACCATTCCAATGGTATATTCATGTTTGTGACCATAGAGTGCTTTCTTGAGTTTATAAACATGATTCGGTTTTTCGAAATCAACGAATCCCGGAGGTTGTGCTACGTATACCTCCTCGTTGATAAAACCATTTAGGAATGCACTTTTCACGTCCATTTGATATAGCTTAAAATCTAAAGCGCAAGCATAGGCAAGGAGTATCCTAATAGACTTTAATCTAGCTACGAGTGCATAAGTTTCATCGTAGTCTATTCCTTCTTGTTGGTTATAGCCTTGTGCTACTAACCTAGCCTTATTCCTAGACACAACGCCATTTTCGTCGAGTTTATTTCTAAGCACCCACTTAGTTCGTATGATGGTTTGATTTCTAGGTGGAGGTACTAAATCCCAAACTTGATTTACGGTGAATTGATTAATTCTTCTTGCATGGCAACTACCCAGCTTTTATCCTTTATCGCTTCACCGACATTTTTAGGTTCTACGGTAGATATAAAGCAAAAGAAATTACTTTTGTTTTGTGCTTGTGACCTAAGGGTTATTTGGTTTAGGTTTCCTATGACATTTTCTATTGGATGGTTCTTGAATTCCTTAATGTTGACGATTTCGTCTACTTAGACTATTTCATCCTCAATGTCATTTTCTAAGGTTTTCTTACCATTAACCTTAATGGCTTCTTCTTCATCTAAGTCATCATCCACCAAGGGTGATGTCTTAGTTGGGGGAGGACTTTCATCGAATGTCACGTTGAGTGATTCTTCGACTTTCATTGTTTCCTTATTTAGGACAACATAGGCCTTACTATTTTGGGAGTAACCTAGGAAAACACCTTCGTAAGACTTTGGGTCAAACTTGGTGAGGTAATATTTTGTGTTTAATATGAAGCACTTGCTTTCAAACACTCTAAAATAATCTAGAGTAGGTTTTCTACCTTTCAAGATTTTGTATGGTGTTTTTCCTACGATTGGTCTAATCAAAATCCTATTAAGCATATAAGTTGAGGTGTCTACGGCATTACACCAAAACTTTTGCTGTATGGATTGTTCATTTAACATCGTTCTACTCATTTCTTGTAGAGTACGATTTTTCCGTTCAACTACACCATTTGATTGTGGAGTGCGTGGAGCCGAGAAATTGTGTGTAATACCATTAGCATCACAATATACTCCAAATTGCACATCATTATCAATTTCACGACCATGATCCGTCCTAATAGAGACTATTGTACAACCTAGTTGATTTTGGACCTTATTACTAAAGATTTCAAATTCCTCGAAAGCTTGTGTCTTATTCTTAAGAAATCTAGTCCAAGTATACCTAGAATTGTCATCTACTATTACTAAGGTGTAGTAATTTCCTCCGTAACTTCGTATGGCGGATGGACTGAATAGATCCATGTGAAGGAGTTCTAGGCATCTAGAGGTCGAGACCATGTTCTTAGCTTTGTGACTAGAATGAGCTTGTTTTCCAACTTTACAAGCGTCATAAAAGTGTTTATCAAACTTAAGCTTAGGTAAATTTCTAACTAGATCCTTAGACGCTAATGATTGTATTAAACGCATATTAGCGTGACCTAGTCTTCTATGCCATAAAGTAGAATTATCATCCATGGTTGCTAGACAAATTTTGTCCTGAGGCTTATCTCCTATTTTCATTATGAATAAGCCATTGTTCCTAAATCATTTACCTATGGTCTTGAAATCCTTAGTGATCTCACTACCCTCTTCGGAAAATATTACTCTACACTTATTATCAACCATTTGACTAATACTAAGCAAGTTAAATCCTAAGTTATCTACATGCTCAACATTTCTAATAGTAAGGGAGTTTTGAGAGATCGTACATTTTCCTATGATGTTGCCTTTTAATTTACTACCAAATGTGATGTTACCTCCGTTGTATGCTTTGTATGATGAGAATGGACTTCGATTCCCCGTCATATGATTAGTGCATCCACTATCCTTGATCAATTCGTCGGGCTCCAAATCGATTCTCAAGCATATCTATTGAGTAAGACAAAAACTCAAACATTCGGTCCCCAATATCTCGTTGGTCCTAAGTTGTTAGTGTTAAGCATCCCATGCATTTGTTTCATTTGGTTTGGATGTTGAAACGGAGGACAAATTTCCCATGGCAAATAACTTCATTGTTGAAGGTTATTCCAAGTTACGGGATAGTTAATTGGATAAGTTTGCCTTCAAAAGTTACTTCTCGGTTGAGGAGTTCTTGACCGAGGTTTAGTAACATTTGTTTTTCTAGGTAGAGGAGTTTTTGATCTAGTATTGGGTTTTACAAAGCCAAGCCCAGGGGTTGACAAAGGTTTGTAAAAGCTTTTAACTTCATTCTTACTAGTGATGCGTGCGTATATCATTGTAGGTATAGATTATATTATCAAGTTTTAAATTTATATTTAGCCGACTTATCCTATAACACACACTAACGAGCAGTGTACCCAATCAATGTAGCTAGTTGGTAAGTAGAGTGTCGAACACTAAGAGTGGAACGTTAACACCTAGATATCTATCAATATTTTAATCCTAAATTAGTTCTAATAACCTAATCTAACGCAAGGGGGGTTTTCAACCTAGGAGACTGGCACGATGTGTAGATTAAGTAAATAGTAAGTAAAATAAAGGAGCGAATGGCACACACGTACACAAATAGAAAATAGATACAGATAAGAGGTCTGTCCAATAGTAGAAAATTTTGTCACATGTTTAATTGCTTAGCTGTATAAGATGAGTGCTAAAATCTATTCTCTCTCAGTGGAATCTTAGTACAAGCGTGTAAACACTTAATGATTACTAGGTTTATGTATTATTTATCCCTTTTACAAGCTTACATTAACTATGTAAATGATGTTAATGAAGTAATTGCTCGAGCCTACGTTGACAAGGCGTGATAAACTCAATATGTAATCAAAGCACATGCATTAAGAAACCAATAAACATCAAATACTCTATATAAAAGCTGGAAACAATTAAGTCTGATCAAATAGTGAAAAAGACCCTAACTCAACGATTAACAGATTGCTAATACAAGTAAACGAAACTTCCTATGAATTAAAGTACTAGCAGGACCTTCTTACTGCTCTGAATTCGTCCTTTAGGTTGTGTCTTGTGCTGCCAATTCGTCTGGTTTTCTCCCTTGTTATGTGTATATAGAATGTGGTTGTCGAATGGGGTATTTATACTTTCTGATAACAGGATCGATACAGCATATCCATTAAGTTGATACGCCGTATCTAGGTAACTTCGCGTAGGGTCCAAGATTATTATATTCTGGAATATTCGTACACCGTCATAGGATACGGCATACCTTCAATCTTCGTACGGCGCATTGTCCTTCAGAATCTTAGATTATATGGTGAAGTCTTGAGAATAATACGCCGCATATTTGGAATGTAATACGGCGTATCTGGAGTAAAACAAGTCAGATCTTCTTGTTGACCAAGGTTTCGAATACAGCATGTGGGATAATTCCATATGGCGTATGCTTCAAAGTCTGGCAATGGTCTTCATAATCGTTTAAGTCTTTATGTATGCCGTATCTGTCTAGAATGATACGGCGTATCTTCCTTCAGTTCAATAGACTTTTCCAACTTGATCCATTTTGCTCCAATTTACGTCCAAAATAGCTAACTTTTACCAAATGCTTGTTTATAACAGAGATTTACAAAAGTAAGCGATTAAGTATCAATTCTCATATAAAATAATATAAAACAAGCGAATAACATAGGATAAATGATGCTAATAAAATGTAGTTATTTGATATCATCAACTAGCAACAGGTATTCTAACATTATTAACTACTAAGTGACTTGGTTTAGGACTTAAGTTATTTTTCAGAATCGAATATGTTCTGATTTTCTCAGCAGACGGCAACACGGTACCACTAAATTTAGTGGTGTCGTTCCCACCTTTAGTAGTGCCGGCCACTGTTCTTTCAGATTCTCCAGATTTTACAAATTTTACTTGTTTAGTTTCACTTGTTGATGCTTTATTTGGATCAAAACCTAAGCCCGCTCCGTCACATTCACTATACCTAATGTTTTCTAACATATCATTAAGTGCTTTTGTTCCTTTTTCAAAATTGGTGATTTTAAGAGCATTTTCCTTGAGTTTTTCATTCTCAACTCGAAGATATATACATGACTTACATCCAATATCTATTTCCTTGTTTTTCTCAAGCCTTTTTACTTGGTCTTTTAGTTCTAAAATTTCCGTTTCGAATTTATGCAAAGTTGCTTTTAGTGTTTTGTTTCTAGTTATGATTTTAGAACTTACTTCACATAATTCATTATATTCATCTTATAGTATGTTATCATCTATTGAAGAATTATCATCACTATAGTAAGAAGAATCGGAATGTACCTCATTTGAAGCATAAGTCATAAGACATGTTTCGTCGTTGGACTTCTCCTCTTCTTCCTCACCGCTATCGCTCCAAGAACCTCCTGCAAGTGCTCTTTGGTTCTTGATTCTAGGTGGTTTAGGACATTCTCCGATGAGGTGGTTTGGATCTCCTCATCTAAAGCATTTCCTATCACTCTTTCCTTTCTTATCATCACGGTTCTTTGGGAACGACTTCTTTTCGTCACGAGGTTGTCTAACGAATATACCTCTTCTCCTAAATAACTTCTTGAAGTCTCTAACCGCTAAAGCATACTCTTCGTCTTCACTATCGGAAGCCGAACTTTCCTCATCACTAGAATCCTTTTTGGCTTTCAAATCTAGAGATCTTACTTTCTCTCCTTTGCCTTTAACAATATCGGAATCTTTCTTGATTATCATTTCATGAACTTTCAAGTTTCCTATAAGTTCATCAAGTGATAATGTTGCCAAGTTTTTTGACTCTTCAATGGCCGTGACCTTTGCTCTCCATTTGGGATGTAGAGCCCTAATAAACTTCCTAACATAGTTATTGCTAGAGTAACCTTCATCAAGAGCTTTAAGACTAGTAATAATAGTATTAAATCTAGCAAAAGCATTATCTATAGATTTATCTTTCGGAATGGAAAATTGTTCATATTTTTGCACAAGAAGTTCGATCTTATTTTCTTTGACTTGACTATTACATTAATGAGTGACTAACAAAGTTTTCCAAATTTCTTTTGCCGTATTACACATAAAAATTCTTTCAAATTCCTTTTTCGGCAAAGCATTATAAAACATCATTTTATCCTCATTTTTTGGCTAGTTTTCTTTTAAGATTATCACTTTGTTTATTATAAGGAACCATTCATCCCTTTTTGTTTTAAGATTCTTTTCAATCGGTTGAAAGTCACCTCGGTAATAACATGCCAAAGGTCAATATCTTTTGATTTCACATACGTTTCGAATCTTGTTTTCCAATAGATAAAACAATCGGTTTCAAAAAGTGGTGGTCTTTGCATAGATTGCCCTTCTTGATATTTGTCGAAATCCATTGATTGATTCAAATTCTAAAATACAATATATTTTAAAAATCTTGGTTGACGTGGCTCTGGTACCAATTGTGGAAAACTAGAAGGGGAGGGGGGTGATGTGTGCGTGTGTATTGCTTTAATTCTTTTATATCCACGGTAGCGGCTCCAAAGACTTGGTGCGCGCGTGATGTCGTTGTGGTTTTAGCAGTATTAATGCCTACTCAAGTTTTAAATTTATATTTAGCCGACTTATCAATAACACACACTTTAACGAGCAGTGTACCCGGTCAGTATGAATATAATGGTAAGTAGAGTGTCGATCACTAAGAGTGGAACGTATTATCTAGTTATTCTAATCAGTATTTTAATATCTTAAGTTAGCTGTACAACCTAATCTAACGCAAGGGGGTTCAGCCTGAGAGACTGGCACGGTTTGGTTATGATTAAATAGAAAACTAAACTAATGAGCACGAATCAGCGATTAGCACACACGTACACAGATAGATACTTGAGACAATAAGAAGACCTGTCCTGATAATTAAGTAGCTTGTCACTTGTTTTATTGCTAGTTTTATATGAAGTGTATATAATTAACCCTTTCTCGTTGGCTCTAATCTTATCGGCGAGTAAACCCTTAATGATCACTTATGTCTATCCCACTATCCTAGAAACGATAGAATAAATAGGCGAGGAAGGGGCATGGCGACCCAAGCAATGCTCAGCTAGACACAGAGGTTATCAATGCACTAATAAAAGTCACCAAAAACATCAACATATAAACTTTAATTAATGGGAAAGCAATTTTAAGGGGTGCCCATGATTTTTCGTAGTCACATGGAATCGGCCCATCAATCCTGATGAATTAAAGTGTACTAATACAATAAAACAAAACTACTTAATGAATTGAATACATGCAGGACCTTCTTACAGCTCTTGTATCTTCGTTCAGGGTGTGTCTTGTGCTGCTAATGCGTCTGAATTCGTCTGGTATTTTGCACTCTCCAACTTCTTCGCACACAAAAATTCGTCTGACCTTGCGGTATTTATAGTTTCTGTCTGAGGGTTATATGCGGCGCATAGGATAAGTAGATGCGGCGCATTGACTTAACTTCGCGTGGGGTCCAAGATTAATATATTCAGGAATATTCGTACACCGCCTTAAGATGCGGCGTAACTCCATTTCTTTATGCGGCGCATGTCCTTTGCTGTCTTGGATCGTAGCTTGTGAAATCTTGATAGTGATGCGCCGTATGTAATAAGTATGATGCGGTGTATCTGGAGCAGAATGATCTTGATCTTGTACATTTCAGTAGACTCTAAACATCTTGCTTGTTTTGCTCCATAATTAATCCAAAATCGCCAAGTTTCACATAATACTTGTTTTTACCTGAGAATTACAAAAGTAAACATTAACGTATCAATTCTCATATATAATATAATAAAACAAGTCAAATAAATAGGATAAATGATAGTAATAAAATGTACTTATTTGAGTTCATCAAATATCCCCCCACTTGAACTTTACTTGTCCCCAAGTAAACCTTAGAATTAATCTTATGAAAATGTATCCTAAAAGATGTTAGGATTTATTTTTATATTTAAGCATGTATTCGTTTTGTCATAATTGCACAACCAAACACTTAACGAATTAGAAATAAAATAAAATATCGATGAAAGCAAATCTAATCGTTTAACTGTCCAGTCGTGACGAATATTCTATCATAAGCTTGACAAGTATACGCATCTCCTCCACTAAAGCCAAGGAATAACAAGTCTAAAGCGGTAAAAAGAGGTTGTTGGTTAAGGGTTAATCATCCTTCCTAATCTCTATCTATCTCAAATTCCAGAAAAGGCGACAAAATCACAAGTACATGATCGAATCCACGACCACGATACTTGCAATTGCTCAAATCCTTAACTCGAATAGGCTAAAGATAGGACCAAGTAATCTTTACCAATAATATTATATCAAAAAGGGCGACAAAATCATAAATACATAGTCGAATCCACGACTACGATACTTAAGATTGCTCAAATCCCTAATCTCAATAAATCAAATGTTTGGATAAAGAATGATGTAGGGTATGGATAATATTTGGGATACAAATTGGTGTAAAATGAAAAATAAACAAAACAGATAAATTAAAATCCTAAGTGTGGTAAATTACTTTCCCAACCATCCCATGAATAAGACTCATATCATTGAATAACTCACGCTTTAACACTTGAAACACACACTTTAGGTAGACACGAATTATACTCAACAAGATCTCAATCAAAGAATAACCTTAGTTGGCGTTCCCATAACGACCAACTCCCATTCAATCCATAAATATAATATATAACAAATAGTGGTGATATCGCCCACTTAATACAAAACTTTACATAAGTTGGTTAAAACAAACTTCCAACTTTTCTTTTTCTTTTTTCTTTTCTATTTTTTTTTTCAATTTTTTTTATTATTTTTTTTTTATTTTTTTTATTTTTTATTTTTAACATCAACATATATGTGTAAAATTTCACAACTTTTCTATCACTATTTTTTCGGATAATTTTTCCATAATTCTTCATACTTTCAGAAATAACTGTAATAGCGAAAGTAGTGAACACACGAAAAATAAACTCAAAGATATACAATATTTACTTTCATACCAATTGCATTGTGCAATTTCTTGACTCAACCAAAGATAGTGAATTACGCACGCGAACACAGGTAATGTAAGGAAACACACTTTGCCTAAAGCAATTAACCAACCACGGATTTTAATCTACAGGGTAGGCTAAGGTGTAAGGGTGTAACGAAACATTATAACAAAGGTGTAAGAAACGAAAGGAATGGCTCTGAGTATTTTTCTAGGGGTATCTTACTCTAAAAGTGAGAGTAACAAAATGTTTATACGGGGGTTAACTAACCAGTGTAGTTAGTTAATATCACATAATATATAAAGGCTATTTGGGTGTAATCCTAGAAATTTACCAATTTAGACAAGTCATTCCAATTATATAGATAATACTTATTATGGTGGTCTCGAATAGTATACAAGCCAAGTTCTAAAGTTTACAAGTCACCGGCACACTCATAGATTTGTGAATTTTGAAAAGTTCACAATTTTTGGAAATAATGTTATGTGTGCAGCTATGTAATTTAGACTTTAAACAAAAACATGCTAAAAATTTTAAATTTTGATATATTAAGCGCATTTTAAGCATATCTTGAAAAAGTTTAGGACAAGTAAGTGTTCTAATTCTCCAATCCCCCCACTTAAGTTAAACAACGTCCTCGTTGTTTGTATCAAAGGTTAAAAACTGGAAAATAAAAGAATTAGAACAGAAAAACTCCCCTGAGATTTGCTCGGTATGATCCTCCATTATTCGTTTAAGAGCAAAAATCAACTTTCTTGTGGATGAGAACGTTTAAGCTTCATAGATGATGTATCCACAGAAATGCAAGAATCTATAATACCATTCAGACTTTAACACACCTGAGTTAAGAAGGTTCAAACTTGCATAATACATTAGTAGTTAGTAAAAATAAAACTTAAAAAATTAAAATGAAAATCATCAGGTCAGTCGATACGCCGTATCTTATGGAAGAAGATACGCCGTATCGAGCCTGGAATAAGTACGAATCAGAATAAAAGATGCGTCGCATCCTTAACCAGGGATGCGCCGCATTAAATAAACTGACAGAAAGTTTTAAAGTCAAAAATAAAAATGCAGAAAATTAAATAAGATATGACCAGTGCAGGAGATGTGTCGCATCTTAGGAATGAGATGCGCTGTATCTTCTGCAGGCCTGACAGACTCGACACAGAACAGAAAAATAAAAAATTTCCGGGTTGTCTCCCGGTCAGCACTTGTCTTTATTCCAGAGTCTTCAAGTTAGACTCACGTTCAGCTCCTTATTTCGTTCTTGTTACGTGCCATCCTTCTTCTTTCATCCGAAAGATGTTCCCGTATAGCTCCGCAACATTTTCTTCCGTTCGACTTAATCTAATATATGCTTTGGTCTTCGTCGCAACATATTCCTCTTTACACATCAAATTGTGGTAAAACGGTATACCATATGATATATATAAATTCAAGATAAGAACAATAAGCATATCCGTTTTATTAATGATTATAATCTTCTTGTTTAGTGGATAATGATTTACTCCAAGGTTATGAGCAAATATCGTTTTAAGCTTACAAAATTAAGATTATATTCGGAAGAGGTTTCGTAGAGAACTCTCAATAAGGCTAGGTAAATTAATGTAGAGGATACCTGGAATTCTATTTCAATAATTTTAAAATACTCAAATGTTACCAGTACTGAATTCTCCTTCACTCTTGTCGTTTTATTTCAGCCTTTCAGTCATCAAAGGTTTGATTACTCCAGCTAGCGTCTCTTGGTTAGGTTCAAAATGTAATCTTCCATAGTGATGCTTAAGCCATCATTTATCCTGAAAGTAAACCAACTTGTGCACGAGAGTAGTGGAACGATCAAAGTGAATATCAAAAATCAACTATATTTATCAAATTAAATTCTTCGTATTAACAAAAGTTAATGCGCCGTATTCTCGTTACGTTTCAAAATACAAGATTTTTGATTCAGAAGATGCGCCGTATCGATTGAAATCGATGCGTCGTATCTGTTTAATAATTCGAAAACCGTTTTTAATTTAAATTGAATATACGCCGTATCCGTTAAAACAGATGCGTCGTATGGCGTTAGGGTTTAGAAAAATTTCTTATTTAAAACAGAATACGCCGTATCTTGGGGAAAGATGCGTCGTATCGAATTTAGTAAACGCGTTGTATTTTATAAAATTTAAACGCAATACGCCGTATCTATGAAAATAGATGCGCCGTATCGTTTGTATTAGCACAGTACAACGATAGCAGAATGCATAAAATTAAAAAAAACAAAAAACTAAAATAAAAATAAACAAAAAGAAACAAAAATTAAAGAAAATAAAAACACACAAAAACAGAAAATATGCAAATAATACAATTAATGCAATTTAACTAATATACAACGGGGTTAGCGGTTAGAATCTAAAAATTAAAAAGAAAAACCTAATTAAAATACTAATCAAATTAACAGATAATAACAATTCACTCCCCGGCAACGGCGCCAAAAACTTGATGTGTGCGTGTGTATTGCTTTAATTCTTTTATATCCACGGTAGCGGCTCCAAAGACTTGGTGCGCGCGTGATGTCATTGTGGTTTTAGCAGTATTAATGCCTACTCAAGTTTTAAATTTATATTTAGCCGACTTATCAATAACACACACTTTAACGAGCAGTGTACCCGGTCAGTATGAATATAATGGTAAGTAGAGTGTCGATCACTAAGAGTGGAACGTATTATCTAGTTATTCTAATCAGTATTTTAATATCTTAAGTTAGCTGTACAACCTAATCTAACGCAAGGGGGTTCAGCCTGAGAGACTGGCACGGTTTGGTTATGATTAAATAGAAAACTAAACTAATGAGCACGAATCAGCGATTAGCACACACGTACACAGATAGATACTTGAGACAATAAGAAGACCTGTCCTGATAATTAAGTAGCTTGTCACTTGTTTTATTGCTAGTTTTATATGAAGTGTATATAATTAACCCTTTCTCGTTGGCTCTAATCTTATCGGCGAGTAAACCCTTAATGATCACTTATGTCTATCCCACTATCCTAGAAACGATAGAATAAATAGGCGAGGAAGGGGCATGGCGACCCAAGCAATGCTCAGCTAGACACAGAGGTTATCAATGCACTAATAAAAGTCACCAAAGACATCAACATATAAACTTTAATTAATGGGAAAGCAATTTTAAGGGGTGCCCATGATTTTTCGTAGTCACATGGAATCGGCCCATCAATCCTGATGAATTAAAGTGTACTAATACAATAAAACAAAACTACTTAATGAATTGAATACATGCAGGACCTTCTTACAGCTCTTGTATCTTCGTTCAGGGTGTGTCTTGTGCTGCTAATGCGTCTGAATTCGTCTGGTATTTTGCACTCTCCAACTTCTTCGCACACAAAATTCGTCTGACCTTGGGGTATTTATAGTTTCTATCTGAGGGTTAGATGCGGCGCATAGGATAAGTAGATGCGGCGCATTGACTTAACTTCGCGTGGGGTCCAAGATTAATATATTCAGGAATATTCGTACACCGCCTTAAGATGCGGCGTAACTCCATTTCTTTATGCGGCGCATGTCCTTTGCTGTCTTGGATCGTAGCTTGTGAAATCTTGATAGTGATGCGCCATATGTAATAAGTATGATGCGGCGTATCTGGAGCAGAATGATCTTGATCTTGTACATTTCAGTAGACTCTAAACATCTTGCTTGTTTTGCTCCATAATTAGTCCAAAATCGCCAAGTTTCACATAATACTTGTTTTTACCTGAGAATTACAAAAGTAAACATTAACGTATCAATTCTCATATATAATATAATAAAACAAGTCAAATAAATAGGATAAATGATAGTAATAAAATGTACTTATTTGAGTTCATCAGGGGGATTGAATAGTTTTACCCATTTTTTGTTAAATATAAAAGTTTACTTTGTGAAAAACTTAGATTCAATCCTTTGTGAAATCAACCAACAAGAATATGAATACTAAGCTACAACTATTAAATATAAATAACAAAGATAAAGAGTAAGAGATGGAAAGATCAAACCGATGTAAAGAGATTTATAGTGGTTCGGTAAGGAAGCTCTTCTTCGCCCTACTCCACTCCCCGAGTACCCAACTCGAGAGTTCTAAGCACTATGTCAACAAACTCCCTTCAGGCGGAGAAAATCGTACAACGTCACTTATCATGATTTTCGACACTAAGCAAAATGTCGAGTACTAATCAAGCTAGTACCAATCTCACTCACGATCCACACGATCTACAAGATCCACACAATCTACTCTCGATCTACTTGATCTACACACTCTCAACACAATCTACACGAGATCCACACGATCTCTACAAGATCACAATGATCCACACAAGATAACTAAACAAGATGAAAGACAACTTGATGTATGTCAATATACAACAAGTACGTAACAAGTGTTACGAGTGCACTACACTAATACTACAACACCTTGTATCTTCTTGATACTTTGTGTTATTCTCTTGCAGTAGTAGAGGAATGATGGTGATCACTTGGCTGGATGATTGGATCACTCTCAAACAAAAGAAAACTATCTAAATGATCAAGAAAATGTAAATGTGATTGAGGGATTTAACTCAGAAAGTTTTGTGTGAAAAAGGATGCCTAAAAACTGTGAAATGGACTGGTATTTATAGGCAGAAAAAATTTAACCGTTACAAAGGGACGACACCACTAAATATATCACGGTACCACTAAATTTAACGGTACCATAACAATTAGTGGTACTGTGCCAGACAAACACGCTCCATTTTTTGTTTTTAGTTGTGAAGGTTTATTTGGGGAATTTTGGAGCTTTTTTTTTTTTTTTTTTTTTTTTTTTTTTTTTTTTTTTTTTTGGGGGGGGGGGGGAGGGGGGGGGCCCCCCCCCCCCGATAGCTGTTGGATAATTCAAACTTATTTTTCTAATTAAAACATTTCTTTTTAAATAAAAAATAAATGTATTTTTGAAAAAATGTTTTGTCGCATAAAAAATGTGAAGTTTATAACACAAATTCAATTATTTGATCATTTGTCAAGTTGTAAATTTGTTTGTTCTTACCTAGAGTGATTTGCGTAGAAACGAGATATTTCGACTAAAAACTTGTTTACGTTAATTTTGACATAACGTGTTTTTATATTTTGTTATCATCAAAACTTAGAGGTGTTGAAAAATAGAAATAACGTTTTAGACATTATTTGTATCAACATACTTAAACCTATGAACTCACCAGCATTAGCTGACCCTTTTAGCATGTTTTCTCATGAAATTGAGGCATCTGATATTGACTGCTCAGGATTTGGAGGCTTGGCAAGTGGCACGGTTTTTTGGATCAATTTCATAATCTGACAACTTAATTGGGACCTATCTTTAAATTTTGGGCTTACTTCCGCACCTTTGAGTAAATGTAAACATTAAATACTTAGTTGAAATGCTTTATTAAAATGGATGATGTATTTCCGTTTTCTTATGCTTGTGTTGTGTACCAATCCCCGTAGCACCTCGAAGCTTTGTTAAGTCTTCCGCTGTACCAAATTTCGGGGGTGTTACATCTTACCTCTCTAACCTCAGATCTAAGGATCATCCATTTAGATTCTCTAGGTTCCTCTTAAAGGCGAGATCACGACATTTTGCATAGAAGACTTGCAAGCTCGAAGATATGGGTTGCTAGGCTTCGTCATCATCACAAGATCACTGAAGTGTTTCTTGTTGTTGATTCATCTTAAGTATGTTATAGAAGTGTTGTGTTAGTTGGTGTTAGTTGGGTTGTGGTTCCTCCATTATAAAGGAACTCGTTATTTACCTTTGTACCGGAAAAAGTGTAAGCGACGATGGGTTGGTTCTACCGGTTTTAGAACTCGGTATTTAGCTTTTTACCGGATAAAGTGTAAGCGATGTTGTGAAGGCTTCTCCGCCAAGATAAGGAGCTTATGGGTGTAGCGTTTACAAACTCTCGAGTTTGGTACTCGGGGAGTGGAGTTGGGCGAGGAAGGTGACCTTGTAGTCGAACCACTATAAATATTAGTGTCACGGTTTTATCTTTCTTTACTATAACTTATATTATATTTTATCAATATCTAACTATCAATATCCATACACCAAAAAGGATTGACATAAGTTGATCTAAATATTTTAAAACGAAGTTTTAATTGGTAAAACTATTCAACCCCCCTTCTAGTATTCTACACATTCCTTACCTCCTTCGCAGGGCCGTATTTCGGCATGTGCGACGGAACAGGACCTTCATTTTTTTAGGGGCATCACGATTATAAACTTGGAGGCAGACTTTATTCGGTTTCTACCATAAACTTGATAATAATGTGTTCAAAAACATAAATGTAAATGGTTTTAACAAATAAACAGATGAAAATCAATTGATAATTAGTATTTTCATAAAGGAGGTTTAAACAGGGGCGGCAAGGGTATCGTGGGACGTGGGTGAGGAAGATGATGAGTTTAGGTCATTTGCATTTGGGCCCCTTTAGTTTATATATTGTATATGTTGGTCTTTTTCTTTTAGTTTTATTTACCAAGCTAGTGTAATCACATATTAACAATTTCAACCCTTGTTTGAGAAACATTTTACAGTCATATACATTTTTACAAGTATAGCATGGCGTATTCTATAGTAGTATATTGTCTAAAATATTTTCATGGTAGTCCATCATAGTTAATGTTGTAGATATGAGTCATTTGAATATGTAGATCGTAATACCTAAATTTGTTTTTCCTTTAATATTTATCTAAAAATTTCACACTGTAACAGTTTATGCGTTCGAGAGGCCTATTATGTAATTTTGGCACAGGGCACTTAAAATTTATGGGATGGCCCTGCTCCTTCGTATATTCTACCTGGCCAATTTCTAAAAACACCATTGTCATGAAACCTCATGCTAAACTGACCTAATCGACCAGCCGTTGAAACCAAGAAAAAAACACTGTTAAGTTTATGTTACCTAAACGGAAAATACCTTAAACAATCGTACAAACATATCATTGAAAACGATTATAAGCAAAAAAACTTACCATATCTCCTCATTGCAGAGTTTTGTTCTTTCACAGGGTCATCAATAAAAGAAACGATTATAAGCAAAAAAAC
This sequence comes from Artemisia tridentata subsp. tridentata, assembly GCA_021014915.2. Classification (NCBI taxonomy): domain Eukaryota; kingdom Viridiplantae; phylum Streptophyta; class Magnoliopsida; order Asterales; family Asteraceae; genus Artemisia; species Artemisia tridentata. The sequence continues at coordinate 250,260,007 of CP139502.1, forward strand.
TTACTATATCTCCTCATTGCAGAGTTTTGTTCTTTCACAGGGTCATCAATAAAAGACTGTAACTTGCCATAGTGTAAAACCAAGGTTTGGGCATGTTAATTTGTCACTTAGAAAACTTGATTTCAGGGCTGGCATTGCATTAAGGTTTTTTGGGTAAGCTTCAAAGACAAGTTTGGGGATGAGTAATGAGTACAGGGCTTTAGTTATATTAGAGATCATGGCCGGAAAATGAATGAGACGTCTGGGACATAGTATATTGAGAAAGAGAAATTTCATCACACAAAAAGGACGTGTATGCCCTCAAACCAAAACGGATAACGGGCTTTGACTGAAAAAAAAAAACTGCAATTACGACCAAACATGATGTATTTGGACAAGTTTACGACAAAAAAGGCAAGTTAGATAAAGCCAAGTATTGATACTGGAAAAACAAACGAATGGAAAAAAGAAAGTGAGCTAATAACAAAGTCTTCCAACTTTGATAACAAAACCCTTTCTCTCGTTCATCATCATCATCCAAAAAGGAAGAAAAAAGAAAAAGATGAACTTTTGCAGAGTGGCAAAGTCTTTACAAGTTTTTAGTGCTCATACTTTATTATTCTGTTTTACTATCTTGCTCCTTCTCAAATTGGATCACTTTATTTTTTCTTCTTGGTGGTTAGTTTTTTTCATTTCTGTTAATTTTCACTAGTTAATTCATTATGCATTTCTAAAGCTATGTCTTAGAAACCTTAAATTAGGAATCATATTTAAGGATTCGGGTGCCAAAATAGACTCCGAATTAGATGTCTTAAGTGTGTAATGCCCCCCGAAAGCTGAAAGCAGTTAAAACCCGGAAGGATTCCGGGTAGTTTCCAGGTAGTCAACTGCTTTCGCCTTTAGGGGGCGTTACATTTGGGGCCACCCATCAATTTACAAGGCCATTAAAGGTGGCTCATTGGGGTTTCCGTTTATCCAAAAAGAAAGTAGAGGTGGGGAGAATTGAGCGGGTTAGATAACGGGTGTGTCGAGTATGATGAGTTGACCCAAAACACTTCTTTCCGTTAATCATAAATGTGGCGGTATTGTTGTTTTCCAGCAAATTAAAGTTTTGATTAAAACACGTTTTAGAAAGATTTAGGATCAAAGTTCTGTTTAGCTAGTTTATGATTGAAATTATTGGAGATAATGTACAAATTCTGTTGCAAATTAGCAAGCATAAGAATAAAAAACTTCACATAAACTCTAACTTGCCTTTTTTTCAGCAAACTATCATATATTCATACCCGTACGCGTATTACGATAAAGAAACAGCAACTTAGTATTAAGTTGGAGGAATGGCATAAATTTTGAATAGATCAGATGTGAAGACTCTAGTTTGACTTGTAATTTTTTTTTTTTTTTTTTTTTTTTTTTTTTTTTTTTGTTGTTGTTGTTGTTGTATGCTAACCGTGAATATTTGTTCTTGGTATGCCTTTTACACTTCTATATGGTCCATGTCATCCCTATATCATATATAACCATTTATATTAGTCCACAAATATTTGTATCTGATATTGTGTGTTTTGGTTCTGGAACCCGACACAAAAACTCTTATTTTGTGAGAGGTAATATGGCGTTAATCTGTATGAAATCTGCCCTCTGCATACATTTATATCTAAAAGATTTTGTATTCTTGGTAACATGGGGGTCTTCTAAACGTAGCTATATTACAAATTTAATTTTGTAGATTTCAACATTTTTTCTTTGTTATGCAGGATTGTCTTCTTCCCGCTTTTCTTATTTCATTTGGTTGTAGCTCGAGGAAGATTCTCTTTACCTGCACCTTCAGCTCCACGTGACCGTCATGTATGATATTTTATTTTACTTTTTTTCTGGATGATAATAAGTAGACTTTGCATTGGTGTATATAGACTTTAGACCAGTTTTGCAATATGCATCATGCAATTCTATCTCTTTGTGCAGTGGGCACCTTGTCATGCTATTGTTGGTATGCCTTTGCTTGTTGCATTTGAACTGCTTCTTTGTGTCTTTCTGGAGAGTGTATATGGTACTGAACATATTTCTTTAAGTTTCTTAAGTTTTTGAACTCTGTGAATCGTTTATTTGGTAATCCAGTATCTAAGTTGCTGTTTGATGAAACGATTATTAGTCTTTGAAAAGGCTTGCAGTCTGTCTAGCTATTAAAATTGAAGTTTGCTTTTGTTTATATTGTTTTCAAGGTTGTGAAAGCTTATCGATTTCTTTTGTGTAGTTTTGAAAATTCCAGCTGTAGACTTGAAGATTGTCTCCCTTCCTTTGTTGGCATTTGAAGTTGCAATTCTTGTAGACAATGTCAGGTTAGAAAGTTGTTTATATTCTGTCACTTCTTTATCTAAGGAATTGAAAAGTAATGTTGGTGTACTTTTGTATGTTAAAAAACTTTCAGTCGAGGGGTAAACATGTTTGATTTTCTAGTAGCTGGAGCTTATTTTGAATGCTTCATTTGTTATATTTTTTAGAGCTTTTTGGCCCCAAATCAAAGCTAAAGCTTTGTAATCCACTAGACTCTCTTTTTTTCTTCTTCCCATTGACATCTTCTGTGAGAAGGTAAAGCTTAAAAGAGCTTCCTCCCAAACATACCCTGTATCTGTAAGAAATCTTAAGTGCTAGTTGGTGGAACTAAAATGACGGTATTAGTACATTTGGGATTATTAATGACAATGAGGTCATTGCTTATTGAATTTTTTAAGTGTCGAATGATTTTAATAACCACTAATAATTCACAAATATACATTATTAAGCTTCTTGGCGTTGATTTGTGTTAACATGTACTAACATGTTGAGCTCACTTAATCTATTATCTACAGAATGTGCAAGGCTTTACTAACAGGAGATGATGAAAATTTGAGTGATGATGCAATCTGGGAGACACTTCCTGTAAGTTTAATTAATGAAAAAAATGTAAAACTAAGGATTCACTCGATACCTTAAACTCAATACCTTCCAATTCGAATTTCAAACATTTTTCAGCATTTCTGGGTTTCTATTTCCATGGTCTTCTTCATTGCTGCTACTTTGTTCACGCTTCTCAAGCTATGTGGTAAATAAATTTATATTTCCTATTATTCGCTAACAGCCAAACATATGATTGGAACATCTGTTTATAATTATTCTTTGTAACTTTATCTTGCATTTGCCACATCTGTTTCATGTTTGTGAGGAAAAGAAGTCATTACACCATCTCTCATTATTTTTGTTTAGCAGGTGATATAGGCGCCTTAGGCTGGTGGGACTTGTTCATAAACTTTGAGTATTGTCCTCTTCATATCATCAAAATTTCCTTCTTTATTCTCGTTGCAAAATGTAAATAACTTTCTGTTCTGGGTAGCACATTTTTGTTTGCACCAGAAGAAAGCTCAAGTTTTTCAAAAAGTTTTCAGGTAGTCTAAGCTTCCAACTTAACAGGATTCCACGTGCCATGTTTCACGTCAGAAAAAAAGTAATAAAGTGAACATGGTCAAAAGTAACTGGGTCAGGTTAAATATAAATCTTCTAATGCTTGAAGTTATCACATTTGTTGAAAGTTGAGCCTTTTTAATGAGTGATAATAATTGGTTTTGTTTAAAACAGAAAAGACTGATGTTGATCACCTCTAAATGCAATTCGCCCCCCTTCTATTGGTTCTAACTTGTTCCAATTCGTTGTCTACAGAATTGCAGAGTGCTTTGCATTTCTTGTTTGCACAAGGTGGTCTAATCCAGCAATTCACAGAGATTCTGAATCACGTGAAGCAACCTCATCATCAACGTCTATTAGATATATTGACTGGAATAGTGGCCTAGTGGTCCCCTCGGATGATATGTCTGAGGAAAGTATGTGTGGACTGCAAGATATAGGTGGTCACATAACAAAAATTCCTATCATTGCATTTCAAATCCTGCTTTGTATCCACTTGGAGGTATGTCAAATTGTATTATCGTCAACTATACAAGATAGGTTAATTGTTTAAAAACTTAACCAGTTTTGGTTGAATTTCTATTTCCTGTAGCCATGTTTTTATTTTTCCTTGAAAACCTGATAACTTCCAAGTTTGTTGATAAAAACTCCAAAATTTCAGAAAAAACCTGCACACTTGTTAACTTTTTAAAACTTGGCACTGTATTGGTGCTTAAACACCGATTACCTGGCGTCAAGGTTGAAGATTACCCTTGGTCCAATTTGGATTGTTTGGGATTTTATGGTGCAAGCAAAGTTGAAAAGTCATTTAATATTTTTGGTTATCTATTATCTATACTATGCAAACAAGATATAATTACCTTTTTATGCAAATGACCCATTAAGGATTTGGTTTCTTCAATACTCTAGAAAAAACTTTAATGTTTATTATGGTCTTTTCGAGTTTCAGAAAAGACCTGATGCTGCCAGTTTTATCCCTCTTCCCATTGTCTTCTCTCCATTACTTCTACTACAAGGAGCAGGAGTTCTTGTTTCTGGATCTCAATTGGTAGAGAAAAATCTCGTCTTATTACGTAATGGGGCCCGCACGGGGAGATACTTTGTCCTTTCTGCTAGAGCTCGTGACTGCTTTGGGTTTTTGTACCATGGCTCTAGGTAAATGACATGGCATTAGAAGAATAGATTATTTTTTATCAAATTTAAGTTAAAGTTGCTCAATCTACATTTAATCTAATTGTATGCATAGGTTGCTTGGTTGGTGGTCCATTGATGAAGAAAGTCGAGAAGAACAGGCGCGGCTTTACTGTGATGGGGCTTCAGGGTAAGCACCATTACTCTAATGCGTAATAGATACCTTACAGTAATAATAAAGTCCTAAACAGAATTTATATCATTGGATTTATCTATACTTTTAGTAGATAAATTATATAATCCAATTCTCAAGTTCATTTGCTTCATGTTTGTGCCTGCCAACTTTGTTTTCCAGAACATTGAAAGCTGATTATTGCGACTTCAAATTGCAATAATCATTTTCAAAAAGCATATTCAAACCTTGCTAGATATCAGTATTGGTGTTGGTTAGTATATGCTTTTTGAAACTGGTGAAGTCGCAATAATCAGTTTTCAGTGTCTAGAAAAACAAAGTTTGTTTCTTATTATCGGTTATTTCGGGGTCCAATAATCAGTTTCAGTGCTAATACAAACCTTCTCTTCAAATAATCAGTAGCCAAGGATATAAACTAAAGTTAGCTATTTAACCTTTCTTTTAACATAATTTAAGAGTATCATTCCAATTCACAACACTTTTCTCCTGGTCATTGTAGCTTTTGGTTCGTCAAAACTAAGAATGATTTGCTGAACACTTGGAACAATTTACAGCTTTAAATAGCAGAACACATCCAAACACTATCTTGATGGACCTGTTCTGTTACCGTTAATGAATTGATATATAATATAATCACTTTTAAAACACACGTCCAAACACCTCGGTAGTGTGATGGCAAAAACTGTGACTTGACGTTGATTTGAAGATGGGGGGAGAAACAAAAATTACTAACACGAGTGTACATGTCAGTTTTTGCTGCTGATTTGGCACAATTGCGGTGGTGTCAGTGAGAATGTGTTGACATTTTATGTTTGTATCTGCGCAGTTATAACACTTTTAGCAGATATCCACCCGAAGTAGTAAAGAAAATGCCCAAAAAGGATCTTGCTGAGGAGGTAAAGTACTTGCTTTCTATTCTCTGTGTGTATCCAAGTTTTGTAATGAGAAGCTTCACACAATCATTATGCTTAACAAGTTTAAATTTCTAATAATCCCATCAGGTTTGGCGACTCCAGGCTGCCCTTAGTGAGCAATCCGAAATCTCTAAAATTAGCCAAGAGGAGTACGAAAGACTTCAAAATGTAAAAATTCTGATTCTATGCCTATTGTTACTTTACTTTAGTTTTAAGTACTGAACTTCTATATTATTGATAATTATCCGTTAGTGTTTCAATATTGCTAGATCTCAACAGTTACTAGACTTTTAATGAAAAAAACACAAGTAATCAATAACTTGGATTTGGCCATTTGGTACTTTAGATATATATATATATATATTTTATTATTATTATTATTATTTTTTTGGTGGGGGATACATGATAGCAGGGCACCGTTTTTGCACTTCAAAAAAGCCATGCGAGTTTGAATTAGAGGTGGCAGGATGACCGGGTTGGAAATGTTGGGTAATGAGTCGGGTTGGGTTGACCCAAAGCACTTTCTTGTACAATATTATTAGTTTCTTTATAAATAGTGATGTGTTTAATATGATTACGAGTACGTATTTAAATACTAATTTAATTGTTTGAATGAAACGGTTAGGAAGATTTTATGCTCTTAAAATACTTTCTGAGTGACTTTCAACTTATTTGACCCATTTTCGTTTGGAACAACTTTTTAATTTCATCCGTAATTGAATCCAAGTTGACCCATTTATAATTTAATGGGTTGAAATTGCCATATATATATGAGCACTAAAGAGAATACTAAAATTTGACTTTTGCATGGGGCAACTAATATATCTCAAATATCTAACATAAGCTTTGGTGAGGGAGTGTTACACTTTTGCATCCAAATTTGTTTTCATTAATTAGCCAAATATTTGTGTTATGTGATTTCCTCTCTAGATCCAATTAAAAGAAAGACAACTACTAAACTTGTGTTATTACAGTGTAGAAAAGACTACAACTAGTGAATGAACTTGTTTGCAACAAAAGGTCTCCTATTTTTCTGTTTGATTTTTACTTGTGAATCTTGCAATCTGAACCTGATTTGAACATGTTATGCCAGGAAAAAGTTCTATGCCGGGTGTGCTTTGAAAGAGAGATAAGTATAGTACTTCTCCCTTGTCGGCATCGGGTCCTTTGCAGGTACTACTATTAAGGTAATTATTTATTCATATCTGAAATATCGTTATCATGATTTCTTTCGACCTCTCTATGCAGCACCTGTTCTGATAAGTGTAAAAAGTGCCCTATTTGCCGTGTTAATATTGAGGAGCAGTTAACTGTATGTGATGTATAGCGGCTTTAAATACCCGTCTGACTCGTAAGACACAGTAGGTGAAGATGAAGATGCATTTTTTTTGCAGATTCACGGTAATTGTATTCCACTCTTTTGCTATGTTTTAGTGAGCAAAATGTATATGGTATATGTACATGTAATTAAGAATATAAATATCTCATCATAATATTGAAGAAGCCAGTTTTTTAATTGTTTTCTTTAGTTTGTTTGTATAGTGAATTTCCGTAAGGGGTGTGTTCCATGTTGGATTTGGGCTGATCATAGCGCCCAACCGTAGCCTAAAACACGAATTTATGCAATGCTGTTCGTTTTAGTCAGTTATTTTCTTTCTTTCATTTTTTGATCAAATTGTTAGAAATATACAGATGTAAATTTGTGAAAAGTACGTCGACAAAAAAAAGGCCAAAATTAAAACCTGGGTAGTCTCTTCTTGGTTTTAGGTCAAATACACTGGGACTTATCTTTGGGTTTGAATTTGCACTTCATTTTTTGCCAAATTTTAGCATTCATTTTTTATGTAAATTCGTTTTAATAATTCTTTATACATTTCAGTGTCAGTCTTTTCAAAAGTTATGTTTATACATGACTTAGTTTTTCCCATATGTTACACAATAAGGTAGTATGTAATTTTGATTTAATGATCAAATCCTAAATAAAGAACCTCAGTTTTGAGGATGTTGATTGACCAGGGATAAGCAAGGTATTATACCAATATCGAATTATACCGATTACCACTATACCCAAAAAAAACACCCGACCAAAAGTTGATACCGAATATTGTACTGAATCACTGTTTTGGTACCGGTACTGGTATGATGGTGTCCGTGTTAAACTGTATTTCCCGCTGCTATACCAAATTTTTCTAAACTTACTTCACAGTTAATATCGAATTGTAACACTAGTAAACGTGAATGTAACATGGATATTTTAACATTTTGCAACCACTTGTCATTCGTATTTTCATTGCAGTCTTCTTCACGACAACAATTAAGATACAACCAACATTATTTACTTATATTCATAACTGAACCAACATTATTTACTTCCAAGTTTTTTGATGATGATGCTTGTTGTTTGCGTCCCATTGTGTATACGAGCATGTTTTGTAGAAAACAAGGAAAACAGAGATCACGTTCAAATTAGCGTTTTTCAACAAAATATTTTCCAAAACACAAAATTTCTATTTTCATCCCTAACAAAGAAAACAAGAGAATAATTTTTTTTTTGTTTTCCTTATTTCCTATTTCCTATTTCTATTTCTCTTAAAACCACATATTCACACACTCCAGCCATACCCTAACCCCAAACACCACCCTCCCACAGCCCACATCAGCCATCACCACCCTCGTCGGCGTCGCTCCAGTCGTTTTTTACGTTTTCGTCCGATTCTTTACGTTTTCGTCTGATTCTTTACGTTTTCGTCCGATTTTTTACGTTTTCATCCGATTCATTACGTTTTCGACCGATTTTTTACGTTTTCGTCTGATTTTTTACGTTTTCGTCCGATTCATTAAGTTTTCGTCCGATTCTTTACGTTTTCGTCCGATTTTTTAAGTTTTGTCGATTCTTTACGTTTTCGTCCGATTTTTTACTTTTTCGTCCGATTTTTTACGTTTTCGACCGATTTTTTACGTTTTCGTCTGATTTTTTACATTCTCGTCCGAATTTTTACGTTTTCGTCCGATTCTTTACGTTTTTGGCCGATTCTTTACGTTTTCGTCCGATTCTTTACGTTTTCGTCCGACTTTTTACGTTTTTGTAAGAATCTTTACGCTTTCGTCTGTTTTTTTTACGTTTTCGTCCGATTCTTTAAGTTTACGTCCGATTTTTAATGTTTTCGTCTGATTCTTTACATTTTCGTCCGATTCTTTAAGTTTTCGTCCGATTTTTTACGTTTTCGTCCGATTTTTTATGTTTTCGTCCGATTCTTTACGTTTTCGTCCGATTTTTTACGTTTTCGTCTATTTTTTACGTTTTCGTCCGATTCTTTACGTTTTCATCTTTTTTTTATGTTTTCGTCTGAATTTTTACGTTTTCGTCCGATTTTTTACGTTTTCGTCCGATTCTTTAAGTTTTCGTCCGATTCTTTACGTTTTCATTCGACTTTTTACGTTTTTGTAAGACTCCTTACGCTTTCGTCTGTTTTTTTACGTTTTCGTCCGATTCTTTAAGTTTACGTCCGATTTTTTACGTTTTCGTCCGATTTTTTACGTTTTCGTCCAATTTTTTACGTTTTCGACCAATTTTTTACGTTTTCGTCTGATTGTTTACGTTCTCGTCCGATTTTTTACGTTTTCGTCCGATTCTTTACATTTTCGTCTGTTTTTTTTACGTTTTTGTCTGAATTTTTATGTTTTCGTCTGTTTCTTTACATTTTCGTTCGATTTTTTTTACATTTTTTTAGGTTTCGTCTGACAAAAACGTAAAAAACTGACGAAAACGTAAAAAACAAAAGAAAACGTAAAAAAGTGAACGAAAACATAAAAAAATAGACGAAAACGTAAAAAAACAGACGAAAACGTAAAAAATGGACGAAAATGTAAAAAAATGGATGAAGACACTATAATTTAGAAAACGTAAAAAAAATGTTCGAAAACGTAAAAAAAATGGACGAAAACGTAAAAAAAACAAATGAAAATGTAAAAAACAGACGAAAATGTAAAAATATTGATGAAAACGTTAAAAACCTGGCAAAAACGTAAAAAAAGGACGAAATCGTAAAAAGACATACGAAAACGTAAAAATTCAGACCAAAACCTAAAAAAATAGACGAAAACCTAAAGTATCGGACGAAAACATAAAGAATTGGACGAAAACGTAAAGAATCGGACGAAAACATAAAGAATCGGACGAAAACGTAAAAATTTGGACGAAAACGTAAAGAATCGGACGAAAACGTAAAGAATCGGACGAAAACGTAAAAATTCTGACAAAAACGTAAAAAGACAGACGAAAAAGTAAAGAATCGGACGAAAACGTAAAAAATCGGACGAAAAAGTTAAAAAACAGACGAAAACGTAATAAATCGGACAAAAACGTAAAAAAACAGACGAAAACGTAAAGAATCGAACGAAAACGTAAAAAATCGGACGAAAACGTAAAAAACAGACGAAAACGTAATAAAACGGACGAAAACGTAAAAAAGCGGACGAAAACGTATTATTGTCGATTGAAGATTTTTTCATGTTATTTGATTTTATATTTTACTTTTTTAATTCTTTATTTTCTCGTATTAGATTTTTTTAGTTATTTTATAATTTAGTTTTTTAGTTTATAATATTTGTTTTTGTGTTTTGAAGATATTTTTATAATATTATAAAGGTGAATAGAGAATGGAGATAGAAAACAACACTACTTGAACATGTTTTCTAATTTTGCAAAATGAAAAACACAAACACATGTTTCTCTAACTAAACGCGTTTTCTAAAATTTTACTTGTTTTGTGGAGATAAAACTCCCCTCCCTTTTTTTACAAAACAAGAAAAAGGAAATGAAGGAAAATGTTTTCCAACTAAACGCTACCTATTTTTTGAGGGTTTTTTTAAAAAACCGAATGTCGGTTGTAGGGGAGGAGAAATTTACTTTTTTTTTTTTTTTTTTTTTTTTTTTTTTTTTTTTTTGACGTTGTAAGGTAGTAAGGCCCATAAAATCCAAAAAGAAAAACCATTATGTGATTTTCTTTCATTTTCTATTTCTTGTTTTGTAAGAAAAAGGATGAGAGTTTTATTTTCATAAAATAATGAAAAATTTAGAAAACGCGTTTAGTTTGAGAAACATGTGTTTGTGTTTTCCATTTTGCAAAACTAGAAAACATGTTTAAGTATTGTTGTTTTATATCTCAATTCTTTATTCACCTTTGTAATTTATAAAAAACATCTTCAAAACACAAAAGCAAATATTATAAACTAACCAACTAAAATATAAAATAACTAAAAAAATATAATATGAGAAAATAAAAAATAAAAAAAGTAAAATATAACATCAAATAATATGAAAAAAATCTTCAAGCGACTATAATTCGAAAACGTAAAATAACTATTTTTATTTTTTTTTACTTTTTCATATGTTTTTTATGTTTTGTCCACTTTTTTACGTTTTCGTCCGTTTTATTACGTTTTCGTCTGTTTATTTACGTTTTCGTCCGTTTTTACGTTTTCGTAGGTTTTTTTTTTACGTTTTCGTCCGTTTTTTACGTTTTCGTCAGTTTTTACGTTTTCGTAGGTTTTTTTTTACGTTTTCGTCCGATTCTTTACGTTTTCGTCCGAATTTTTACGTTTTCGTCCGACTCTTTACGTTTTCGTCCGATTCTTTACGTTTTCGTCCGATTCTTTAGGTTTTCGTCCGATTCTTTATGTTTTCGTCTGATACTTTATGTTTTCGTCCGATACTTTACGTTTTCGTCTATTTATTTACGTTTTCGTATGTCTTTTTACGATTTCGTCCGTTTTTTTACGTTTTGTCTGTTTTTTAAGTTTCATCAATATTTTTACGTTTTCGTCTCTTTTTAATTTTCATTGTTTTTTTACGTTTTCGTTTTCTTTTTTTTATCGTTTTTTCGCGTTTTTATTATATTTTCTTCCTCTCTTTTATGTTTTTTTTACGTTTTCGTCCATTTCTTTTTTACGTTTTCTAAATTATAGTGTTTTCATCCATTTTTTTTCGTTTTCGTCCATTTTTTACGTTTTCTTAGGCTTTCTTACGTTTTTTTACGTTTTCGTCTGTTTTTTTACGTTTTCGTTCACTTTTTTACGTTTTCTTCTGTTTTTTACGTTTTCGTCCGTTTTTTACGTTTTCGTCAGACGAAACCAAAATAAATGTAAAAAAATACGAAAACGTAAGAAAACGTAAAAAAACATAAAAGAATGATGAAAGCATAATAAAATGGCGAAAAACGTATAACAACAGACGAAAACGTAAAAAACGGGTGAAAACGTAAAAAAAAGGCAGAAAACGGACGACAACGTAAGGACTAAAACGTAAAAAAACGGACGAAAGTGTAAAAAAAACAGACGAAAACATAAAGAAAAAAATGGACGAAAACGTAAAGAAAATACGAAAACGTAAAAATTCAGACGAAAACGTAAAAATTCAGACGAAAACGTAAAGAATCGGACGAAAACGTAAAAAATCAGAAGAAAACGTAAAAAATCAGACGAAAAGGTAAAGAGAAAACGTAAGAAAGCCTAAGAAAACATAAAAAATGGACGAAAACGAAAAAATGGATGAAAACACTATAATTTAGAAAACGTAAAAAAAGGTAAAAAAAAATAGACGAAAACGTAAAAAAACGTAAAAAAGCATAAAAGAGAAGACGAAAACATAATAAAACGGGCGAAAACGTAAAAAACGGATGAAAACATAAAAAACAAATTAAAATGTAAAAAACAGACGAAAACATAAAAATATTGATGAAAACCTTAAAAAACAGACGAAAACGTAAAAAAAACGGATGAAATCGTAAAAAGACATACGAAAACGTAAAAATTCAGACCAAAACGTAAAAAAATATACAAAAACGTAAAAAATCAGACGAAAACGTAAAGAATCGGACGAAAACGTAAAGAATCGGACGAAAACGTAAAAAATAAGACAAAAACGTAAAAATTCAGAAGAAAACGTAAAAATACAGACGAAAACGTAAAGAATCAGACGAAAACGTTAAAAGCCGGACGAAAACGTAAAGAATCGGACGAAAACGTAAGAATCAGACGATAACTTAAAAAAACTGACAAAAACGTAAAGAATCTGACGAAAACGTAAAAAGTCGGACGAAAACGTAAGGAATCGGACGAAAACGTAAAGAATCGGACGAAAACGTAAAAATTCGGACAAAAACGTAAAAAAACAGACGAAAACGTAAGGAATCAGACGAAAACGTAAAAAATGGGACGAAAACGTAAAGAATCGGACGAAAACGTAAAAAACGGCTGGAGCGACGCCGGCGAGGGTGGTGATGCTGATGTGGGCTGTGGGAGGGTGGTGTTTGGCGTTAGGGTATGGCTGGAGTGTCTGATTATGTTGTTTTAAGGAAAATAGAGTAGAAATAGGAAATAGGAAAATGGGGAAAACAAAAAAAAATGTTTTGTGGTTTTGTTTATTAGAGTTGGAAATATAAATTTTGTGTTTTGAAAAACATTTTGTTGGAAAACGCTAATTTGAACGTGATCTCTGTTTTCCTTGTTTTCTACAAAACATTTTGTGGAAAACAAGGGTGTTTTCCTACAACTAAACACACCCTTAATATTCCGGTATTTTGGTGATATCGAATTAGGTAATTTTCGGTTTTTTATACCGAATGTACTGAAAATTTTTGGGGTAAAATTTTTAGTATATTGGTACCGATAGCGAAAGGTATTCGGCATCGTTTTATGTTATCGGTTGGGTGTGGTTTTGGTTCGGTAACCCTATCCATATCACTTGATGATACTAGGGAGGAGCAAAATAGATCACAGACCGGACTGAACCGAACCGACCCGACAGGACCGAATATATTTTGGTCCGGTCCTCGATCCATCATTTTTCTCATTTTCGGTCCTCGATCCGGTTAGTAGCGGACGCAAGATTTTGAACAATGCGTGGCACGATTTTTGGCTCGCTTCGCTTCACGAATAATTCTTAATCATAGTTGTCCATATAATGGGATAAAACCAGTTTTTGGTGATTTTAGTTCGCGCATCCTCGTAATTTAAACATAGTATGTAGATAAATAAAACTAAACGTTTGCAAACATTTTTATAACTATAGTTTTTTACAAAATAGAAAGTAAATTACAGATTTAATGAGAAAACTAAGTATATAGTAACTCTTTTTTAGCGAAAGGAATATTACACTATACAATTTGATGCCCCGGGCGAGCAAGTGAAAAGATGCCACTTATAACCATACAACACACTACTTTTAGGGGTTTGAAACCTAGTCATTTGGATCATCTAAAACAATATTATCGTGGGTTAAGCAAACCATCAATTATCTTACGCATAGTCAACATTTTCTGAAAAATTACTTTCAATACTAAAAATTGCTAAACCGTTGACACGGCCTACAACAAAAACAAGATACTTTATCTAGTAAATCAACACTTTTCTACCAAAAGGGTCGCTATTTCGTAGCTTGCGTATGTAATACACACAAGAGAAGTTTCTGCGTGAACTATGATTTGGATGGTTTAAATTACTTCCTCTAACATACTTAAATGTAAGCCTTTCACATCTTAAACTCTCTTATCAATTGTATAAAACCAACAATTAAGTAAATGGTTTATGGTTCAAAATAGGGCTGAGCATCGGTTTATGGTTCAAAATAGGGCTGAGCATCGCAGACCCAAGACCGACCGAGACCGAAAAAACCGATCGGACCGACCGAAAACCGACCGAACCGAAGGACCATCGGTCCGGTCTTGGTCCCAACATTTTCCTTATTTCGGTCTCGGTCCAGTTTGGTCCGGACAGGTCTTACGTAAAAACGACCATTATCCTTCTTGGACCGTGTGAAAAACTAGAAGGGGGGTTGAATAGTTTTACCGTTTTAAAATTTATTTGCTTTGAATTCTTAGTGTGAATTCAACTAATGCAAATAACAAACAATAAATAATATGCAAGTAAAGAAAGAAACGATCAAACCACAACACGATTGTTTATAGTGGTTCGGTCTACAAGGACTCTATTTCCTTGCCCTACTCCACTCCCCGAGTCTCTAACTCGAGAGTTTTTCTTCACTAATCAACAAACTCCTTTAACCGGCGAAAAAAACCTTTACACGTCGCTTACACAATTTTTCCGACACAAAGCTAGATGTCGAGTTCTTTTACAAGGGTACAACCACTGCCGTCACACTATGTATTTTGAGGACTAAAATAATAACCGATCACTACAGAGGTTTTGTGATTGTTTGGTACAAACAATGATGTCTGAACAACAAAAATTCACACAGTGACTAACTAACAAGTCTTGCAACGCTTTGTTGAAGCTTGTAATGCTTTGATCTTCTTGCTACAAAGAAGTTCACTTAAAATGAAATATGAAATATGAATGAGTTAGATATGAATGAAGAATGTATGATGTTGTTTATGCTTGTAAGTGATGAGAAAACATCAATGTGTGGCTTGCTATTTATAGGCAAAACTGTCTCAGCAAGCCATGGATGGGACGGATCCAAATGAAGGGATCCGTCCGTGTACCTCTTTGGTTCCGTGGGAACCTGACAGAAGATCTCCACAAATCTTAATCAAATCTAACCAAGATATTTACATATCTTTCCAAGGATTCATTGAGTAAAGATCTAAACAAGATATTCATGATATCTTTCAATGATTTTCAAAATCTTCTAAAGATTTCAATGTGATGCATGTCATGATGTCATAATACATTTTCATTTTTAGATTAAAATGTATATGAAAGTGAACTTGTAAAATGTATATGAAAGTTAGGTGATGTTTTGTGTTTATGAAAGACTTGTGACTATATATGTAAAAGGCTTAACTATATTTATGTTTTGCAAAAATAAAATTTATAATTTTCGTTAACAAAATATAGCAAATATCGTAAAATATAAATAACGTTTTTTAGACTATATTTGTATTAACAAGCCGGACCGACCGAAGAACAGGACCGGACCGGACCGAACAAATTCGTTCCGGTACTCGGTCTAGGGTTTTGGTCTAATTCAGTGTCGGTCCGGTCCGGTTTTAGACCGATGGTCACCCTTAGTTCCAAATGTATACCTTTAAATCTAATCGCACATAATCATATTTACTTTATTTTAGAGGCCCACATTCGAATAAGAAAATCTAAAGCCCAACTAAGTAGGTCATTCACTAATTCAACTCTTTCTTGTCACTCTCAAAACATCGTCTTCCTTCAGCCACCACCTCATTTAAGTGGCTCAAAATGGTCTTTAAACTTAGCAATTCTCATCTTCTTTCTTTTTCTTTCAAAACAAATCTCAAAACCATTTTTCTCTGAAAAGTTAGTGTAGCACTTTTAAACAATCATAAATCTTTACATGAGAATTACTCTTCGTCAACCACAACTGTGTGTGGCACGCGCCACACGTAGGCTATGTGTAGATCAGCCCCTGGGTTCGTTCCAGTCCGGTTCTTTCTTACGTAAAACCAGCCAATATGTTTTGTTAGACCAGACCGGATCGGACCGACCCGGACCTGGACCGAACATTTCGGTCCGATGCTTTATGTTGAGTCAAATTCTTTCCAAATTATCACTCACAAGTATTTGAAACATTAAATCAGCCTAAGTTAAGGATAGTTGATCACATCAGAGATCCAACTCTCTCTCTAATAAAGTCAAAACGTAAACCAAAGAGCAAAGTTTACCCCTTGACTGAATGATCAGCACAATTGATCATCATTAGCTATCCAAATGACTCAAAGGAAAAACACCTTTGAGTGAACCTTAGTTAAATCAGAGTCAAAAGCCACAAAAGCCACTGAATGGAAGAACAGCGGTTCTAAAGGACTCACTGAGTGTTCACATATCTGAGGATAACACCTCAGATATGTTGTATATCTTCTTAGCTAAAACAGTTTTGCTTTGCAAAAAGACAAAGTCCAAAACTGAATGAAAACTTTGTAACCTGATAACGGAGTCAGCTAACGAAGGGCAGAGAAGTGACAAACCCCTGAGACCTAAAGGACTGACAAATGTCTTTAGGTCTCTGAAAATGACTTATCATCTTAAGTCATGCAGATGAACTAGTTGCACTTATCAGATACACTCAGAGTATTTCTTCAAAATACCTACAAAGTGTATCCTTGGAGCTGACTGAAGTACTCAGATACGCTTAGGCGGGAGTAATTTGAGCTAAAGCAAAGCGGGAAAATCCTTGGAAAGATAAGGATTCATCGAGAGCAGGGAAAGCAATTTGCATGTGCAAAAGTTGTCAGCACAGTAAAGCAACCCTAGCCACACAAAGTGCACGTGTACCTTACTTCTAGTTTAGTTATTACTATTCTTGTAACTACTAACAGTGTATCTCCCTTTTCTATAAAAGGGAGGTTAGTAGTAGTGATAGGTAACAGATTCCACCTCTAGAAAACGCTTCATCTTCTAGGTGGGATATTCCTCTTCATAACTTGAAGAGCAGCATTTGTCATTACTAGGGATAGTATTCCGCTTCTATCCCTCGTAAAGCCTTCACCTTAACCTCTAAAGTGAGATTGATACAGTCGTAATGTATAAATGGGTATTATTAGTTCTTCTAGGTCAAGATTGTGTAACCATGCCCTTATTTATAATGAACATAAGTTATTTTCATTTGCTCAAGCTTTTGTTCATACAATTCATGGTGTTCCACAAATATTCGGACCAACACTTTGGGCCATCTCGGTTTTCGGCCCGGTCTGTTTTGGTCTGTCCGGTCCGATTTTCGGATCGTGCTCAGCCCTAGATGATACTATATTGAAAATTAAAGGGAAAAGGCAATATATATATATATATATATATATATATATATATATATATATATATATATATATATATATATATATATATATATATATATATATATATATATATATATATATATATATATATATATTCTGAAATTCCTAGATGTTACTATATTGATGGCTCCGGACGGCGTAGAATACAGATATGCACTCCAGTTGAATTTCTCTCTCCAATAATGAAGCCGAATATTAAGCTCTACTAGCCGGACTATGGATAGCAACGAAAATGCAAGTAAAAGACTTCCATGCCTTTATAGACTCCGGCCCAACCACGTCATATGATGTGGTTGGTTAATAATAAACCACGTCATGATAGCGGTAAAAAAAATATTTTTTTCCTCGTTAGAGGATTACAAGCACAACCTCTGAAGGAAGAACCTCCGAAGGATTGAAAAGAAATGAGTTTAGCACTAACTCCTTGGTAATACGTTAATACTAGACTGTGTTAACATGATACGGTTTTGTGTATAATGAATTAATATATGTATGTCCGGTTTCGAACACGAGACTTCGGGATTGCACACATTACGTATGAGTCTCAATGTATTAATAATTAATATAATGATTTATGATTAATTATTAAATCACAAATATTTACATGGTCGAACGAGAAAAGTGAAAGGGGTTAAGTGTCAATTTATGAAACATGAGGAGGTAAAAAATAAAACTTGAATGACAAGTTTTATTGCTATAAAAGCAACCTTTGCCTCTTGTTTTAGTTTAATCGACAACAATAAAATCCCTAACCGATAGAAAAATTAATCCCTTTACCGATTGTTTTTCAAATCGGTACACCTTTTCCTACCTACTACTGACATTCAACATAAACACTAAAAGAGTAATAATTGATACCATGTGCATGTATATTATATACGTGTGTTTGCATGCATATTTATATGCATGTAATTACTCTTTTATTCTTTGTTCGACGTACAGTGGTGTATTCAGGATTCGATCATGTATTATCAAGAACATCAAACCCTAGTTGTTGTGATGTTTTATTTGTGATACATGAACCTAGCTTTTCACTTTGAGACGCTACTAATACGTGTGTACAAGAACGGAGTACAAGCTTACTTTAGCTTGTTGTTACCTTGCCCTATTCGACCCTAAAAAAGTCGATCCATCCTTAAACCCAATTAGGGTTTATCTTGTTCTTGGAGTGCACGTGATTCCTTGTTCTTGCTAGGAATCAAATAAGGTACGCATCTATTTAATTTTATGTTAATTAATTTACATGTTTATGTAGATCCATTCCGCTGCGTGATCTTTGTGTTTATGTGTTTATAGTATTATTATGATTCACATATTCCAACAGTGGCATCATGAGCCGCGTTTTTAACATGTAATTGATTACATAAAACCTTAAAAATTGAATCTTTAATTAGATACATGCAATTTATAAATCTAGGGTTTATTTTTTTGTAAACCTAATATTAGGTCGACACCTAAATTAAAAGATTTAGGGTTTTCAGTTTTTGTAGAAAACTTGTAGAAACCCTAGGATTGCATGCAATTTTTAGGGATTAATTAATGAATACCTTATGTGATGTCATTAATTAAATTAATTAGATTGCGTACAAGATATATTGACATGATAATATGTGTTAACATGATTATATGTGCAATATGGGATCCATGACAAAATCTTGCATATTTTGTCATGGAATGTTTGTTGATTTATTTGCTCACATGATTTTTAAGATAGATCTTAAATTAGGGAAGACCCTAATATATTAATTATAATTGGTTATGTGCAATGTGGTATCTAATTGATCAAAACTTACGCGGCCAAATTTATTTGGCGTCTGTGGTCCATTGGGTACAATGAGCTCGAAAACCAATGGGAGTTTTATTGATTAGATACATGAAAATTCACATAGATAATTAATAGGATTTATCAAAAAGGTTTGCATGTGGCTATATGATATTGTTAATGATCATATATGTGTTATTATGTGTTTATTTATTTTTTAAATTACTTGTTCTTTGTGTGTTTAATTATGATGGATTGTAACAACAAAGAGGGTAATTTTTCAAAAAAAAAAAAATAAATGAACCTAATAACTATGAAACCTTTGTAGTAAACCATTTAATTGCCAAGTCTTATGTGCCGACAGTGGTTCGCTTCGCACGGTAATTTGCTCCCAGGCGAGACTAGCAATTAATAATTTACTACATAAATTGTTTTAAGCAAGAAAATCATAAGTTTTAATTGATTGATGCGACTGTACAAAAGTGGTCGAAGCGGCGGACCTATTATTGACAAACTATAAAGTGGGTTTAAGGTTGGTTCACATTAAATTGTGACCTTAGAGGGGCACGGTTTTAACCAGCTTCGGCGGCTGTCGTCCCTCCGCTCGCCTGTGCGTCAATAATAGACTTACCAAGTACACCATGAAAAAGTACGAAGCATCTTAAGGAAATCTTGTAATTTGCTCAACGCCTCAATTAAAAACTTTGATGATTTGAGCTTACGAATGAGTAAACGGTTTTGTTTTTGAAAACATATATGATACAAAGATGAATGCATGACATCTTTGTACATATTTTTTTTTTGATTTAACACATCAAAATTTATTACCCTGATAAATTTAAGTAATATGCCACCCAACTACAAAAAGAAACACCTAAGGTTTCATCCTACATCACTAGCAGCCAAAGCTGAATGTTGATGTTCAAAGGGTGGTCATCTAAGGGTAAATTGAGTACTTTCGTTGCTAGCAGCCAAAGCTGAATGCAATGAAACGACGTCAATTTACAGTTTCTTAAGTTGGTGAACTTAATTGGGCACTTTCATCACTAGCAGCCAAAGTTGAATGTGATGGGACGGCGTCAAGGCATAAAGATTTGGGGATGAAACATGTTTACATTTGCAACTGATGTTGGCAAAATAATGTAAGTCCCATGATTCTAGGAATTGCAATTGTATATTGGCAATTGAGTGTAGCTCTACCTTATTGAGTACTTTCATTGCTAGCAGCCAAAGCTGATGTGATGAAACGACGTCAATTTGGATCCTAATTTTCAATGAAAATTAAATGGTGAAATTTTATTTACCGTGGGTGTTTAATTTTCTTGAAAAGTTATTATCAAAAATACTAAATTGAATTTTGAAAATTCTTTTAATGTATTTAATGCAACGTTAAAAACCGTAAACATGGGATATTCTTTTAGTAGTAAATTGATCTACACCCGTAGGGGTTTTGGAGAGAGTCAATTTTTGCTGAAAAGAATGAACCTAGTCTACTTTCTGTGTGAAGAGTGAGACTTAATCCTATTCCTTTTCATGAGTGAGAAAGGTATAATAGGATAAATTATAATTGTCTAAATTCTAAGAAATAACTCATGGCTAATTTCTTAAAGAAATTGCATGGTTAGGAGTTATTAAATTAGAAATTAGACTAATTACCGCAAAAGTGGTAAAAGGCAAACTAGAATGCTTGATCTAGTTAATCATGCTTCAACCATTTAAAGGTGCTACATACCATGATGGGGACGGTAGACCTAACTAAGGAAGAAATTGCATACCCAATTCCTTCAAGTTAATTGCATTGATGGATATTCCATCATTCACAAAGTAGAATACATTTTTGAAGTACCTTAGTAACGTTACGAAAGGGATTCATCAAAGGTGTAGGAAAGTTAACAGCACGCTATTTGCTTTTACTGGTAATGCAACACTTACAATGTTGTCAAAGCCAGTGGGAGCATAGTGCTGAAATTACTGAATAATGAGTTCATGCAGTGATCTTAAATTCAGTGGGAGCTACAAGTCTTGGTAGTTACCCGGATTATCTCTAGAATTTCTTGAGATAAAATACTTTCCAATTATAGACACTTGTGGTATTAAGGATAGTCGTGTACGTTTCCTTACTAGACGAGGTGATTCTATATCTACTTATATCTATGACACAATCATATTAATCAAATAAGCAAACTATTGACGTGTTGTTTATCTGATACGTAATGTTGTTCCATGCACAAGTGGGAGAAATCTTATTGTGTGCAAGCAACAACATAAAGGAATATGATTTAAAGGGTTCTCTTGACTGCAAGGTAAGAGATCAATGTTCTAATGTGTTTTATACACATTCTAATTTATAGAACACTTGAAGTTAATATCTACTTTCATTACTAGATATTAATGACAAGGTAAATTACATACTTTCATCATTATCAGCCTCGACTGATGAAATGAAACTATGTTAATTTACAAGTTTCTAAAATTAGATAATTATTAGAACAAGTGTCAATATGATAATAAGACTACTTCTAATGAGAATATTTATGTATTCTTGTAATGACATAAATAAATGAAGTAATCTTATACTACTTCATATTCAAATGTTTATGTATTCTTGGAATGACATAAATATATGAAGTAATAAATTAACTTGAAATACTATTGAAACCAAGTTGTGGGTTTCATAATTACTTTAGTTATACATGTTTATATTGTAGATATAAATATGAAGTCTTTTATTGCTATAAGACTTATACTGAAGTAAGACGTTATATTGTTATGTTTTTTAATTAAGACATATACAAGGAGTCATTGAGTTGATCAATGATTTGTAACGTAGATTGGGATTATAACAGTTTATGTCTTTTTGGTAAGACATAGAAATTAAGTGGCTTAGGCTAAAAAGGCACTTATGTTATAAAGTATGCAATTGGCTTGGAAAATCTATTATACCATTAAAGTGATTTAGTTGGTAAATAGGTAAGCCAATACGATATGTATATTTATCTTATATATTGTAAGATTAACTTACAATATTAATCCTAATGAAATACATAGTGTTTATGGTATGTTCAGTTAGGAGAATCAAACTCTTGAAACATTGTTTGATTAAAGATAACTATATCTTCTTTTCTTCCTAAAGATATCAAGGTTAGAAAATTGAGTATGGATTAGATATACTCAATTAAGACTCCAACCTAGAAGATTAATAAGACACTATTAATTATGGAATGTGTTGAATCACATTAAGTCTTAAAATTGAAGTTCAGAATTTGTTAAACTACTTGTTGGGTAGGTTATTAACAAATTAATATTAAGAACTGTCAATTTGTATATGTAAAGTCCCAAAAGAGAACAAGTTTGTGTTGCTCTATTTGCTAAGCATTTATAGGTAATCTATAAATTGCAAAAGGCGAGTGGGAGTTTTATCTTCAAAAGATTAAAAATTACAAGATACATAATCTTCTAAATACGCTAGCAAAATCATTATGAGGATTTAACATGTTAGTGTTAAATCTCATGATGGAATTCTTAATTCATAGATCCGCAAGGATATCTCAAATATTTGTAGAATATGCTGAGGGTTATGAGTTACAGGATCGTGGTATGCCTGTTAATAAATTGCAAATGTTATTTGGCAAATTACTCATACTATGAATAAATTAGATGCAGTCCAACAAGATAACTAGTTTGGAAACGTAGTTGATCTTAAACTCTATAGTTACGCTATAGAATGAAAATGAATTTCTACAAAGGAAATGAAAATCCTAGAGATTTAAATTCTTGTGTAGAAATCATAATGGACAAAATTTGTATACATATTTAATATGTGAAAAGATTATCAATCACAATTAAGCAATTAAATGTGATTGAAATTCTTTCTAAAGCACATTAAATATATAAAGATTATAATTGTCATTGTTAACAGAAATCACAATTAAGCAATTAAATGTGATTGGAATTAACAATGGAATATCAAAACTCTTTCTTGTGTAATTACTTGAGCGAGGACGAAAAGTAATTGAAAGGAGTGTTTGAATTCAAATAATCTTTAATAGTATACAAAAGTGCAAATCATTTGTAAATGGATTAATGCATGCATCTAAAAGATATACTTATTTTTAGTTATTAAATCTAGTTTAGATTTATAATTAAAATAAGATATTTCTTAATATTCCTGAAAGCTAGTGGGAGTGATGAATTTATTTTCTTAGTTCATGTATGTTGCATAACATATAGGAAGTAACATTCCATTGACGTTAACATTAAATGTTAAGTCTGAGTTAGGAATGAGACTTCACATAGAAAATAAAACCTTGAAGTATATGTTTATTTGATCATAAACATAAGCGGTAAATAATTGATTCTAAAAGAACATGATATTCTATTTAGAAGGTATAAATAGAAACATATCTTTGAAAATATATGACATGAATAAATCTAAGGTTGACGAAAGGATTATTCATGTACATCATGTTGCTTGTTGTATCATGCTTGGATACAAGATGATTGACAACATTAGTATCTAATTGGAAATTATTAGATAGCTAAGTGTAATGAGTATGGTTTAGAATTTACATCCTCAGCCTGGATTTGCTTCAAAAAAATTCTAAATATGAACCATATAGCAGATTTTGATATAGATGACAAATCTTGTAAGATTTGTAGATGTCAAACATTACACGATGGATATTAAAGTTTATGGAACTTTAAAAGAGCATATTGTTGTTTGGATACAATGATGCTAGTAAGATTGAGGTGACACTCAATGCTAGTCATGGTGGGAGCTCATCCTTATTTGGAGACCATGTATACTAGTTATGCTCAATATGAGCATAGTTGCATTATACATAAAGAATTAGAATACTTTAACTACAAGGTTTGGTAGTTTAATTGTCATAAATTCGTGCATGAGGATGTCACGCATTTTATGAAGTATGTGGCAATATCTAGATAGATGAATGCACACATACAAGAATTTCATTATATTGAAATAAGTATTCTCAAAATTCCGATAGATCAACATTAGTTGATTTATGCCTTGTCAACAAGTATGTGGAACATGACTTGTGGCATAATTCATTAATGAGTAATATCATGCATTGATCTAGTTAGTATTTGGATAAGGGATGTTAAGCAATATTATTTTAATGAAATAAAGTGCGGATAACGTTTATTATCATTTATAATATTGTATCCTATATTTGCATGTTTAAATCCATGAATAAAATTATTTTATTATTTTATTCTAAATAGTCCGTTGTCAATTAATAATATGGGAATATTATTGAACTAAGGCAAATGTGAGGATTGGTAGAATGGACTGTAGGTTGAGACACCAATATCACATGATATTCAATATTGGATAAATTGAATATAGGACTTATCCCAACCACATGATTATACTTTATGGATCGTCGTCATCAAGTATATCATGAATATTTATCCTCAGACTTGAGATACCAGGTGACTGCCGAGGATGTAGCTCATTTTCTGTAAGATAGTCTAACGCTATCCGTAACAGGTAGTTATAAGGGCTATTTTCGGAGGTGATGCAAAGTTCGAGGGTCACGCTCGTAGTCAATAAAGGATTTGTTCCTTCAAATTTGTTTTGAAGTATAATACTGCTGGGCCCCTCGTAGGGTTGACAAGATGTTTGTGTGGCCACACCCAAAGTCTATCTGGAAGACGTTCAGATATTTTGGTAATCTTGATCAATTAAGTATAAACGAGAAACTAAGTTAATTATGGAATGACCAAGATCCATATCCATATTAACGCAGTATTAGTAACAAAAGGATAAGTATGATGATTAAATTCATCACGTGGTTTTTCCAGGAAAACCATACTCGGTTCGATCTGGGGGCATTGGGATCTGTTAAAGCTAGACTAGCCCATGTCATTACAATATTAATCATTATCCAAGTGGGAGCTGTTAGAGTTTTGTGTATAATGAATTAATATATGTATGTCCGGTTTCGAACACGAGACTTCGGGATTGCACACATTACGTATGAGTCTCAATGTATTAATAATTAATATAATGATTTATGATTAATTATTAAATCACAAATATTTACATGGTCGAACGAGAAAAGTGAAAGGGGTTAAGTGTCAATTTATGAAACATGAGGAGGTAAAAAATAAAACTTGAATGACAAGTTTTATTGCTATAAAAGCAACCTTTGCCTCTTGTTTTAGTTTAATCGACAACAATAAAATCCCTAACCGATAGAAAAATTAATCCCTTTACCGATTGTTTTTCAAATCGGTACACCTTTTCCTACCTACTACTGACATTCAACATAAACACTAAAAGAGTAATAATTGATACCATGTGCATGTATATTATATACGTGTGTTTGCATGCATATTTATATGCATGTAATTACTCTTTTATTCTTTGTTCGACGTACAGTGGTGTATTCAGGATTCGATCATGTATTATCAAGAACATCAAACCCTAGTTGTTGTGATGTTTTATTTGTGATACATGAACCTAGCTTTTCACTTTGAGACGCTACTAATACGTGTGTACAAGAACGGAGTACAAGCTTACTTTAGCTTGTTGTTACCTTGCCCTATTCGACCCTAAAAAAGTCGATCCATCCTTAAACCCAATTAGGGTTTATCTTGTTCTTGGAGTGCACGTGATTCCTTGTTCTTGCTAGGAATCAAATAAGGTACGCATCTATTTAATTTTATGTTAATTAATTTACATGTTTATGTAGATCCATTCCGCTGCGTGATCTTTGTGTTTATGTGTTTATAGTATTATTATGATTCACATTGGTAATACGTTAATTCCAGACTGTGTTAACATGATACGGTATCGGTTCCTCCAGATACCTCCGAAACAATTAACCATCCTTAATCAAGTATTACCCTCTGGAAGTTAGGAATAATCATTCCACGCTGGAACAGGCCTCAGGAGTAGCTTGGATATCGAAGGTTATCATAGGTCTCGAGGCAATGGCAAAGGAAGCATAATTTCTTCCGGAGCTCGATAGACAAGCATTGACAACAGTTGTACGATAAGGTACGGATGGAACAATGCCTGGTCCATAGCGACCTACATTACGACAACCCGAGCCCCTGAAAGCAAAGGCTCGTGCCCAGTAGCGATTCTCACTCTTCACCAAAACGACAAACTCGTCTCCACAATCCTCATGTCGTGAAGCACGAGTCAGGTAGTATAAAACTATAAATAGAGTCGTTCACCCCCAATGAATGACACATAATCACACACACTCCGCTTCTCACTACTCTTTATCTCTCTACTTTATCTCACTAAAAATCATATATACCAAGCATATACTTATTCTTACACAGGCGCTTGGTCTCGGATTCAATACCCGGGGTGAGCTAATAACGGTGCTTTTTCTTATTGCAGCTAAGGGACACAAGAGAAGCCTAATACTCCGAAGAACCGAAGCTAAGACCAATAAAAGAGAAGGTTTTAATGTACGTGTTGCCCCACAACCAACAAAGTGTAGATTCGTATAATGATTGTACCATCACTAAAAGAGAATCAACTATGTATAGTAGGAACTCTGAATTTACAGGCTATATATGAATACTGAACTGAATTTGTTTGCATTCATAATCAAGGTAAGAACATGCAACTAAACCACATAGAGTTAACAAACTTGATTCGATGGCATACCCAAATTTAGTATATGTTTCTAACATAACCCTTAAAACATTCAAACAAATCTTACAATCATACATCCATGGGTTTTCTCGTAGCATGCGCCATGCAGCAAGTTCTGGATGGCAACTTTCAAAATGGTTTATCAGACAGAAGGTAACTTGTTTCGAAACCATGGGTGATTTAAAACAGAGAGGCCCGGCATGCGAAAATATGTGTTATATAATAGTTTCATCGATCTCTAACAACATCTACATCCTAATTGTTTATTTTAAAGTTCTGATTAAATGTAATTGTATAAACAAGGGTTAGCTAAGTTGTTGTCTCTAGCCTTCAAACTAGTTGACCACGTCTTATAGGTTTCGACAAATTGACCACTATTTTTTGGTATCTAAATCACTAAGCTTATGACCGCTGCCATTTGTTCACTAACCACTCCAACTTGCTAAGCTTTGAATGTAATCGAGAACTACTTAGCGACGACTGTGCCCTTCTATCAACATCAATGAGAACAACCTTCATCATCCAGTCCATCAAGATCTGATTTACACACACACACTTACACTGATCGGTATCTTTTACAATGTCTATGTCGAAACGCCA